>BMAC01000117.1:307005-349815 GCA_014905375.1 Phtheirospermum japonicum
CTAATGAGAAAGGCTCGACTTCTACAGACACTGATGTCAAGATGACTGATGCTGAGGTGGGCAATTTATCTGATTATGGTGATAATAAACATTCCTGTCTCTTATACACATCTCACATGGTATTTTAGGTTTAATTATTGGGTTTTGTGGCTTGATTTGGGGATTTATGTTTTTCTATGCAGCCAAGGTTAGATTACTTTCTTCTTGGCGTTTGGGTACCTCATTGGATGGTACATTTTTAATTTTGCTGCTGCTTCTTTTTTTGTTTTGGATCGTTTGCTATATTTCGTTCTTTGCGTTGCTGTCGACTAAAGCAAGGTAGCTTTTGGATTTTTTATTTTTTTTTTGTATTGTTTGTTTGATATGGATGTGATGTTTGGATTTCTGAAAGGTTCAATTTCTAGAGTTGTCTGATTTTATATTTTGCAATTGTGTGTAATTAGTATGGTGTTGGTTTAAAAGAAAAGGGAAGCACATGTTTTCTCAATTTGGAAACTACATAGATTTTAATTCCTTTGCTGTTTTTCATAGTAACTAAAGCAGTAAAAAAGACTTGAAAGTGGCTTTTATTGTTTTAACTATTATTTTTAATTTTATTTATTTATTTATTGTTGTTGTTGTTGTTATTGTTATTAGATTAACCTTTATAATGGAAGTTATTTTGATTATTGGTATACATGTGTAGCCATGTATATTACATGAGTGGAGATGCATGGAAGGAAGGAGGAATAGATGCTACAGGTTAGCACCATTTCAGTTACTGTGGCTGCAGTGTTTCTTTGTTTTATTGTACTAGAATTTCTTCTTTGTCCATTAGTTTCAAGCACATAGTTTCCGAATGGATTGATGAGCATATCTTGTGCATACAAGTACTAATGGGGATTTGTATACGGCATCCATTTCAACTTTGTACTTTAGTAAGTCAAATAACTGTTTGTCGAGAACTCGAGATGCGTTGAAATCGATTAAAGTTGTAAATGCACGTTTCTTTATTATCTTAAGCTCATACTTTTTAAGTCATCCTTGAGGTTTTTCTTCACGATTTGTAGGAGCTGTGATGGTTATAACACTAAAGATCATATCGTGTGTCATTAATTACATTTTCTCTTTGATACAAATATTATTTGTACACTAAAAATCATATAGTGAAATCTGCTTTGATACAGTGAGTTGTCACTTCCCGTGGAATATTTTTCTTAAGAGTTTATTCGTGCTAGTCCTCACTAGTAAGGTTTCTTGTTTGGTTGCCATTGTCTTGCTTTCAGGTAACCGCCTCCTGTTAGAAGTAACTCTGTGGATCAATCTTCACATTCATTGACTGTTGCAATGCGGGTGTTATTCAATGATCTTGATAAAAATGTCAAGCCAGTAGAACCAATGCGGTTTTTGACGGTATGCATCTTTGTTTTAATTTTGTCAATAATGTTTTACTGTTAAAAATTTGGCTTGGTCTATTTGCAAATAAAAGGAATCTGAGAGGCTGGTGAACCTCACGTGGTTTCATTATTTTCTCCTATATATATGGAGTATATTGACATAAAATCAATGTTGACTCCAAAAGCCGTTGTAACAGTGCCTAGGTCCGAGGAAAAATCACTGCTTTGTTAAAAAATGCAATACTGTTTCCTCCTACATATAGTGACATGCTCGACTTTTTATTAGAGGTATGTGCAGAATTCAGATGTTGCTTTCGTGGTCATTCTTGATCATTATTGCTTTGATAATTTTAAGTCTTGTTTACTTGGGATGGCCGGTGTATTCAACTATATAAAGTGGTAGATACTATTTTTGGAGTATCCTACAAGCAGCAACTTTGCATTGTCTACTTAATGAAGAATCAATCCCCCCTTCCTCCCCTCCCAACCAAATCATGCAAAGGACTTTATGGGTAATTGTTTTTGCCTGGTTTGTATGTCCAGGGCTTGAAATCAGAATTGGAGAAGTCTTCTCCTTCTCTTGGTCATAGTGCTATTTATGCAAAAGATTCTCGGATAAATGGCTTGCCAAGGTATTATAGAAGTATTATTATATTAAACTGCTTACTTTTTCTAATCCATCTCCTTGTTTCCAGGTGTTTTCTTGCCTGTTGTTTCCTCTATCTTGGTGAAGCTTGAGAGACATTATTTTTTACTGTTTAAGTTGACCAATCTTTTTTGCTCCAAATTACAGATACCTGACTATTCAATTTGTATGTTTCTTCTGGAAAAGAGAATCAAACCAGAAGGCTAAAATTATGCGAGTAGGAATCTTATTCTTTCCATAAAGACGGGCGTTTACTTCCTGATGATGGATTATAATGGTTGGTGAAATTGCAAAGCATAAGACCATTTAGTAATATACGTTGCATGTGTTGTGTAGTTGGGAGTCTGTCTATTCAAATTAACTGAAATCAACTGAAATCCGTTTTTTTTTGTATATATATATATATATATATATATATATATGAATTTGATTTATATTTCAATCAGAAGTACTATGAAGAATCATCACACATATCTGCATCTCTTTCTTAAAGAAGCATTGAAATCAATAGACTATTCTCTTTCTTTTGTTGTAATTTGGATTAATTCTAATTAAATAGTACGGCAATAATTCATGCTAATGAATTGTATAGGATTATTCTACGTGTCATGTAGATATTCGTAGCATTTTGAATTTCTCAAATCCATTTATTGGTGAGTGAGAAATGATGCTTGGAAGTTGAACGGTTTGCTTTATTGCTTTATCGGTTATCCCACATTGAATATTAGTCAATGTGGAAGAGAGTTTATAAATGATTACATTTCTTTAATGTACATCAAGTGGGCCAAAGAGTGTTGTGGGCTTTGTGTAAACGAAGTTCACGTGGGCTCTTGGACTTGGGTTCACCAGTCCGCCTTCGGCGAAGCCGAAGGCGGAGCCGAGCGGATCCGAGCCCGATCCCGGACTCGGTCCTGGGCTCTGGGCTCTGGGACTTGGACTTGGGTCTTGGGTCTTGGTCTTGGGCAGCTGGTCCGATTGAGGTGGTCCGTGTGGGGCTCGGGTTCTGGTTCAACCCTGGTTTCTTTTTTGAACCTACACGCACCTGAAAAGCTCTGACCGTTACGAAGGTCAAAAGTCTGACGTTTCCAAACTTTTGAATTCAAACTTGCAATGTATTTGCACGATGAACCAGTCCAGGTTCATGCTGGCAATACCTGACCATTTGAATGGCTTTATGACGCCTTTAAGGACGTCATTAAGCAGGCTGTAACACCTGAAATGAACCCCTATAAAAGGGTGAGACTCCTGCATTCCTTTTTCACTTTTTCATACGCAAAACCATCTGGAACACCTGAAATCAAGAACATACATACCTTTCTCATATTTTGCATTTTATTTTTATACGTAGCTCGTTCCAATTTCTTCCAGTTCGCCGAAGCTCTGGTATTTACGGTGCTATAATACCAGAGACGAAGTCGTTTCATCTTTGGAGACGAATAGCCAAAATCGAAGGGCACTACCGGTGCTATTTCGTCTTGCGGACAGAGTGCTTACTCGACTCGACTTGATCTTTATTTTCTGTTCTATTATTTCTTTTTCCAGTTTAAGAGTTTCACTGTTTAGTGCTCGAATTTTGTAACTATTCCAACATCTTTTTCGGAATGAATAAATATCATTTCATTTCAAGTTCATTCCAATATTAAGGGGTAGATAAAAAGCCTGCAATCACACCTGAATACAGAAATAATGTGGAGAATACATTAGATTGGTACGAGTTATTTGGATTTGTAATGCTCCCAACTGGCTTGAGCTATGGGTGCAATACATAGTTCATGAACAAGATGTCATTTGACTCTTCCCAATTACTGGCTCATGTGAATTATCTTTCAATGAAGTGTTTTCAATTGTTTCGCAGAAAGTGGACTATCCATTGGAGTTAGATGTGTATGATATTTGCTCAGATGATCTCCGCAAGAGATTGGAAGTCCCTCGACGGGTACGAGCTTTTCTGCATGCTCTTTGATATAAGCTCTACCTGCAAAATGTGGTTATACTTAATTTTTCTCTAATTCTTTGTTCTTTTTCTGTTGGGTAATTCTCATTTCAAATATGAACATATAGATCCTAAGAGATGAAGAAGGAAAGAAGCTTGGTCTGAAAACTAATGAGAAAGGCTCGACTTCTACAGACACTGATGTCAAGATGACTGATGCTGAGGTGGGCAATTTATCTGATTATGGTGARAATAAACATTCCATAAGATTAAAAAAWAMKTATTTTCCTGGTGCCATCTTTTCTTGCTTAGAGTCACGGTTAAGTTTATATTTCTTCGTCTCATGCAGGGACCATCAAATGGAAGTGAAGACTCCTCCAAATCTGCACCCGGAGAAGGTATTCATCTTTTAATAGTTGAGTAGTTTAAGGCTTCTGTAGGAATAATATGTAGTTGTACCATTCTCTGTTTACATAGCCTGTTCTTTTTAATGATTGGTGGTGTGATAAACAATTCAGCACCCCTTGGTACTTGTGCTTATAAAAACAAGTGATTTAGTGTAGCAGAAGTTAAAAGTAGAATTTGATAATAATCTGCTCTAGAAATGCTTGTTTGTTTGTGCGGCGAAACAAGAAATCTTAAGCACTCTTTTACTAGGGAAAATTACAGAACTACCCGAGGTTTGTGATATTTACAAGAAAAACCCAACTAACTTTAAAAATTACCAAAACCACCCTCGAGGTTTGATTCGGTTACATTTTGCTCCAACCATTACTTGACCTGGCAGAATTCACTGACACCATCACATCTTATAATTGCACCCATCAACTTATCAAAGTATTACGAATAGCCTCACCTTTTTAGCCAGGCTATTTGTTTTACTCGGAAAAACTGAGGATGTAAATGTAAAATGTAAAACAAAGATTTGGAGTTTGTAATATATAGAGAAGGGGTATGATGGCAAAAACATTTGACGGCGTCAACAATTTCCATGGTTTTTGTACTTTTCATATAGTTAGGTAATCTGAATGGTAGTTTTTGTAATGTGCACTCCCTTAGTTGATCCAATTTGGATTTATCCTTTTAGTGTTCCACATATGCTCATTACTTTACACTTCATTTCAGGTGTTCCACCGAGAAAGAGAAGCACCTGACAGGAGTATATGATTTGGTTGCTGTGCTCACACACAAGGGTAGAAGTTCTGATTCTGGGCATTACGTTGCCTGGGTCAAGCAAGAAAATGGTGCGTCTCTAAGAAAAAAACTACTGTTACACTTTTTTTTTTTTATTATTTTACACTTGTCAGGTTTATGTTATGAAGTAACTTTTGTGTAAACTACATGCAAATGAATCCAGTTCGATGATGACAATCCGATTCCACAACGGGAGGAAGACATCCCAGACTTTCGGGAGGCGGTAAGAGGCTTTTTTTTGTACAAACCGTCTTGATATTTTCCTTTGCAATCATGAAACTAGCAAATTACAAAAAACTATCTTGAGAATTGAACTTCATTACAAATAAACACAAAAACATCCCCTAGAGAGAAAATAGATGTTATGAAGCTATAACCTCAACTTTCATGACAAGTGATTGGCATATGGATTATATTTGCATGTATAAGGCTTCTGATGTCTCCATTTAAGTGTGGTTCCTTAAGGTCGATCGGATCATTTGCTGTTCAAATGGAAAATATTCTCGTTGCCCTTTATATTTCCATTTTAATATGAGGATAGAGGTTTCTATATTTTACAGCCAGTTCGTTCAATTGTTTGAGGTTAAATTATTTTGCGGTAAACCATGTGTGTGAACTGCTTTGCTCTTGTTGTCTTTTAATGCAGTTTATGACGGGGGATATTTTCTAAGGTTTATTCTTAATATTGTATGATCGATAGTAATAAACCCTTGAGAAAAATAACTTTTCTTCTCCATGGCATTTGGTAACTACAAATGTTATTAGTATAGTCTAGCCTTGATTGGATTTTCTCTTTTCATTTTCTAAATTTTTGAATTATTTTCGTTCTTTTTTATACAAAAATATCTGATAATATTTACTAGTATTCCAAGTGCATTGTGAAAATAAAGGTGAATTGACATGATGACCCTTAATTGTCTGTTAGAATCTCTGGTTGTGTTTTCTCTTTATACTCCCTTAATTGACATGATGACCCTTAATTTTTTGTAATTTTTCGAGTTAGCTATCATCCTTATAACTATTACTATTAATATTATTAGCTATCTTATAATTAATATTATTATTATTATGTTCTTTTTCCCCCCTCAGTTTGGGAAAGCCACAGTTTGCACAGATGCTGCAGCAGAAGCAGCCAGGTATGGTTACACAGACGTTGACCGGCCAGAGGGCTTTCCGATATTGGTCGTTGCTTCTTTGGGCGAAGATGTAACAGAGCTGACGAGCCCTCCAGAGGTACGTGTTGTGCATTTATTAATATCTTTGGTTCATCATTGCATTGCTTTGGTCATGGTCTTCGTTTTTGGGTTTTGTCTGATTTTTACTTAGGATGCAACATCATTGGAAGATAAGAAAAAAGGGGTGATAGGGCTCGGCAAGAAGAAAACAGACGAGTCGGAGCATTTTACTTGTAAAGATGATATTAAGGTGCCGTGTGGTAAGCTAATCCCGTCTGAGCACAAAGATAGTCCCCTGGAGTACAATGAGTATGCCGTTTACGATGCACAACAGTAATTTTTTTTGTGATTTTAATGATTTTTTCCGTGGTGTTTCATTATTGACATAATAATTTAAGGTGCCGTGTTGTTTGTATTGACATCTTATGGTGATTGTGTATTATTGTGATTAATGACATGTGTTGTTTGATCTTGGGATTATATAAACGACATGTGTTTTGTGATTTAAATAGGTAATAAAATTGTAATATCTATTAGCAGGCCTGAAAAAATGAATCCGGAATGAAATTTGATGTATTTGTTGGCACCTGCTTTCATTTAATTTTTTTTAAATTTTTTTACTACTTTCCAGAATGGTTATTCAAAAACCCTTTCTAGAAAGTACAATTTCGAGAATGTCCCTTTTTAAGACGTTCTGGAAAGTATACTTTCCAGAATGCCTTAAAAGGGACGTTCTGAAAAGTATACTTTCCAGAACGCCTGTTTTTAGAGGAGTTCTCGAAAGTATACTTTCCAGAACGCCTAAAAAAGGGACGTTCTGGAAAGTATATTTTCCAGAACGTCTTGAAAAATGACGTTCTGAAAAGTTATTTTCCAGAACAGGCGAAACCTGTAAAATCGACTTTCTAGAACGACTGAATTTTTTTTAAGAACGTCTCTGAAAAACCGTTCTTGAAAGTCTGACAATTAAGAACGCCTCAGCAGGGCGTTCTTGATTGTCAGACTTTCAAGAACAGCTCCATACAGAACGCCTCAGCAAGGCGTTCTTGATTTGCAGAAACAAGCGTTCTTAAAAGCTGTTTCTGCACTAGTGGGAGAAGCATGTGGAGAGCCCATAATTGGTAATTCAACAGTAAGAGGAATTGTAGAGGGACTAGATTGGTTGGAGGATAGTGGGGTTGGTTGATGTGAAGAACTGGGAGATTGGACCATTTGAGGTGATGGTGAGGTCGCACAGTATGGATTCTGGGGTACCTGTATGAGAGGAGGCGGACCAAGTATGGAGGAATGAACATGTGACTGTGATGAGGTCGCATGCGGTTGTGTGGAGGTCGCATGTGGTTGTGGTGAGGTCGCATGTGGTTGGGTGGAGGTCGCTGGCACATGTGGTGAGGTCGCTTGTGGTATAAGAGGTGGTGGACCAAGAATTGATGGTTGAACATTGGAGCAGGAGTGAGGTTCAGAATTTTTAGAGAAGGGAAATTTGAGCTCGTCATAGATCACATGTCTGGTGATTATAACTTTGTTATCTGGCAGTAGGACTTTGAAACTCTTATGGTGTTCACTGTAACCAAGAAATGTACTAGGAAGCTACCTGAACTGAAGCTTGTGTTTATTGAGCGGTCTAAGATGAGGGTAACAGAGACACCCAAAGGGTTTAAGATGAGTGTAGCTGGGGACTTGATTTAGTAGGAGCTGATGAGGACTTTTATACTGAGTGATTTTAGAAGGTAATCGACTTATGAGATAGACAGCAGTGGTAAAGGCATCATCCCAGTATTTGGTAGGTAGATGAGAATGAGAGAGGAGAGAAAGACCTTTTTCAACAATGTGTCGATATTTTCTCTCAGCAAGGCCATTTTGTTGAGGTGTGTAGGGACAAGAGATTCTGTGGTGTATCCCTGAGGAGTGAAATAGGTTTGTAAGGGCTATAAATTCTCCCCCTCCATCACTTTGTACCGATTTGATTTTAGAATTAAATTGAGTAAGGATAAGATTTTGCAGATGAGTGAAGGCAGCGAGCACATCAGATTTATGCTTTATCAGATAGATCCAGGTATATCGAGTATAATGATCAATAAAGGAAACATAGTAGGAGAATCCATTCGAGGATTTGACGGTTCCTGAAGGAGAAAAGAGTAGCTTATGAATTTTACCCTGAAGATAAACACAACAAATAGAAAAGGTAATTTTATTAATATTATTAATGGAGAGATTACAAGTTCTAAGAATTTCTTGTAAAACATTATTGGCAGGATGCCCTAATCTAAGGTGCCACAACTGTAAAGCTGCTTCTTTATTCGAATCACTGAACTCAGTGATGAAGATACTAGGGTCTTGTCTCATGAAAGAAGTAGAGGGGGTTGATGGCGAGCTGGAGGTGTTGGCGAGATGGATGTCAAATTTGTAAAGACCTTTCCTAAGAGATCCTCGGAGAAGAATTTGATGTGTAGCCTGGTCCTTTACATAGCAAGAATTAGGATGAAATTCAAAGTAAACAGAGTTATCTTGAGCAAATTGAGAGACACTGATGAGGTTCTTAGTGATGTGCGGAACATGAAGAAGTTTTCTGAGTAAAAATGATTTGTTGCTGGAATGAAACTGTGAATTACCAATATGAGAAGTACACAAACATGATCCATTCCCTACATGAACCTTGTTGTTTCCTTGGAACTCTGAGGTGATGTTGAGATTGACAAGATCATTTGTGACATGATTAGAGGCTCCAGAGTCTGCATACCAGCTCACATCGCTGCCTGAATCTGACATCAGTGATAAGGCAGAGGGGTCAATGCACTGAGTCGCGGGATAGGCGCAGTAGGAGCTCGCTGAAGTGTTAAGACTATTCTGTGCATTGGACTGTGCAGTGTAGGCAGTATCAAATCGATAATAGCACTTGTCAGCAGAGTGGTTAGAGTAACCACAGGTTTAAGAAAGCGACCTGTTTCCTGTCTGAAACTTCTTCCACCTCGTCCTCTGTAACTGTTGGTCCTCCCTCGACCACCTCTTCCAGGGTGGCGACCTCTTCCTCTGTTCGCTCCTGCACCAGTCCAGGTATCCTTTTTCTGACCAGAATACTGATTTGCGATGTTGATAGTAGGGCTTGATCCTTCTGTGTTGATGAAGTTGGATGCATTTCCAACTTCCAGTCTGTTCTCAAAGCTTAATAACATGGGCAGAATGTTCCTTAGGGTGAGTGAGTCACTCCGAGCAGTAGCTGCTACCACCACCGGGTCAAAATCTCCTCCAAGCCCGGTGAAAACATGCATTGCTTGATCTTCTTCTAAAACAGGTTGACCAGCTGAAGCTAGCATGTCACAACAACTTTTGACTTTGTTAACATATTCTCTGATGCTCATGGTTCCTTTCTTGATAGAGGAGAGGTGCATTTTGTACTGCATCTTCCTAGCTGCAGTTTGACTGGAAAAGTTGGCCTCCAGAGTTTGCCAGATTTCTCTTGAGGATGCAAGACCAACCATCACGGTAAGTGGACTTTCATAAAGAGAGGAGAGATGGGGGTCTGATTTCTAACAACTCTTGAGGATGCTAACAACTGATCTTGCCGAACCCAGAGCAGGAATTCTGGATTTACTGATCCTTCAGCGAGCTGAGATGGGGGTCTGATTTCTCTAGTGAGGTAGCCTTCAAGCCCGTATTCTCTGACGGCCGTGTAAACTTGCATTTTTCAAAGAAGATAATTTGAGTTATTTAGTTTGATTGAGATGAGTTGATTTTGCAGCTGGATAGCTGAGTTTGAGCTTTGCGAAAAAAGAGAAGTATTTTGAATCATTGAGTGAGAGCTCGCTTGAGCCTCATGATATGGAGGTGTGTTACCCTCCATGAGATATAAGAGGAGGAAAGAAGGAGACGAGAGAAGAGGTGTTCAGAGTCAAGTAAAAACCTGCTATGATACCATGAAAGAAAGTAAAAACCTCATATTAAGAAATATTTTGTATTCAACTTTTACTGAGATTTCATTCAATCATATCTTAATTATTACATCAGGGAATGTCTCCACTACTTATTGTAAAGGTAACCCTAAAATATGTGGTTAAGATTGCTACAGTACATTAATTCAAATCCTGCGGTCACCATTGCTACAATACATCCTTACAGTTGGATGTACTAGATTAGGGCTGACGACATCAGCTGACGACGGGTAGGTTGTCCTTATCTGAGACCCATTGTCAGTAGCACGTTCAACCTCTTGGCGACCTATCGTGCGACCTGAGAGGCCACCAACCTTCCGACCTGGCACTACACTCATTTACAGGTAGCTAGTCATTAGGTCGCCAACCATGCGACCTGACACTGCACTCTTCTTCAGATTGCTAAGCAGTTTATGATCAGGCGACCTGAACTTATCAGATCGCTCTATATTAACGTGTATATGATTTTGATGGTTGCATTTTCTTGATCTTTCTAAGGAGTACTCATATATGTGTGGTGTTGCAATGATGTTATTGTCGCGAGCTGATTTATTTTATTTATTCTTGGTTAATTGAAAACAACCATCTTCATTCCTTATATTTAAATCAATTTTCATAGCTAAATCGGATAACCTTTAAAAGCTCATATGGTGTTCACATATTATCACTTTTGAGTTGTCTTATATATTTAATAAAATATAAAAAGGAGTTTTTGTGTATTATAATCCCGGTGAACCTTTTCTCATACCACCAATTAATTTTGGGGCTTTGACCATTTAGGCCAAAAGCAAATAACCGTATTCCATTAAGTTCAAAAGATATTTCATATATCTTTTATATTTATTTCTTATAAACACATTACAAATATACCCTTAAAACTAAACCAGTACACATTTTCTTCTACGCCCTTAATTTCAAGCGACAAGCGCACAAAATTTCACTCTTAATACTTATCAAATATAACCGCTCCTACTTATCAAATAGAACCGCCCCTAATTTCAAGCGACAAGCACATAAAATTTCACTCTTAATACTTATCAAATAGAACCGAAGATTAACGCATTTGATTAGTCCTTACTTTCCGTTATAATTTCATACTAATAAAATTTTGTACTAATTTAACGGGATTTGAGAACTTCATACTAGAAAAGTCTATTGGTCGTGAATTTCATACGTTCCTTTACGCCTTTTTAGAATTTCATACTAATTTAACGGATTTGATTGGTCCTTACTTTTTTTTATAATTTCATACTTATAAAATTTCGTAATAATTTAACGGAATTTGAAAATTTTATATTAATTTGAAAAAGGTTTTTAGAATTTCATACAACGGGATTTGGTGATCGTCAATGGTATGATCATATGATTGAATTTCATACTAATTGGGATTTAATTTTTGTATTAATTTAACGGATTTGAGAATTTCATAATGCCTTTTATAATTTCATATTAATTTAACGGAATTTGATTGGTTTTTAGTATGTAAATGGGTATGATTAAGTTTATTTCATAAAATCCACATGATTAACTTCATACTCTCTTTTCTTATAGATACCATACGAATTCCATACTTATTTTTAGTTAACGGTCATGATTGAATTTCATACTTAAAAATTAGTACGTGAATTAGTAAGAAATATTTAGTGATAATAGTGTTCATTCATTTCCTAATACTTGATTATAGTTCACTCGCTATTATTTCCTTCGTACTCAATTCGAATTTTAGAATTTTATACTAATTTTTTATGGGGTTTGATTAAACTTAGACTTATCGTTACAATTTACACGATTACCAGAAGATTTCATACTCAGTTCGAATTTTAGAATTTCATACGAATTTAACGGGATTTGATTGAATTTCATATTTTCCTTCCTTTCCTTTGAATGGGTATGATTGAGTTTCTTTCATGGAATTTCATACATGCTTTTTCATGGAATTTCATACATGATTTTTTTATTAATGGGACTTGGAATTCGAGAACGCAAATTATTTCTACATGTGAATTGATAGCGTCGGAAGCGAAAAGATAAGATAATCAGAAATGAAAACAAAAAACTCATTAATTAATCACGCCAGAATTTGTTCATTTGATTGGAATACTTTAGGGTAATACAAAATATTTTTCATAATTATTTATTAATTAATAATATTAATTTGGCCTATATGGGACAAAACTAATTAAAAGGACTAAATGGTAATTACATATTTGATTTTGTCACTAAACGGTAAGTTTCCCATTAATTTTAGAACGAATCTCCTATCAAAGGTGAATGCGCCAAGTGAAAGATTCCTTCTATATATGATCATGGAGTTTCTGGACTTAATTCATACTATATCACCACAACTAAACTAGTTTGATTTTTTTAAAATTCCCAAAAAAAAAAAAAAGAATAAGCATGAAATGCGAACAAAACACTTGTGTTTTGTAGTTTCGCCTACTTTGCTCGACATTAATTAGTATCGCTGCCGTAAATTAGATACCTAAATTATCCATAAATCAAAAATGTGGAGTATAAAATTCGAAGCTTGTAGTATGAAATCCCACTTCTGAGGGGGAATTGTGAAATCGGCAAACAACGCGTCATCTTCATTGATATTGACAAGGCATGATTTTGGGGATTATGCGGAAACGGAGAAATTGTTTTTGTGTGCAAGTGGTATTGTCATGAAATGAGGGATTTAGGGAAAGGTGGCTGGTACTAATTTAGTTCCTATAATGGTAAATTTGTATTATTAGTACAGAAGTTAAATTAAGTGTATATATGAAAAAACATTCCTAAATGGAATATGATATTGGGATTATAGCCAGTAAACTTGGGATAACAGAAGAGAATAATTCAAACTAATAGAAAAACAGCAAATAACAAGAACAATTAAATAGAAGTAAACAAAAGATGTCGAGGCGAGCGAACTCTTTTCTTAAAATTCTTATTGCCCCGGACTACGTGCTCGCGGTTGAATGACAATGAATCTCCCGATACAACGACAAACGGAGCTGGATGGAGCAGTCGATCCAGGCAACATGGCGAACGAGAACTGGGCAGACAACTGAGAAAAACCCTAATTGCAAGACTATATGATGCGTGAGGAAAGTATGAAAATCGTGAGATGCTTATGATTTTCGGATGATTAAATACACTGCAGGAGGGGGGTATTTATAGTTGTAAGAGGACCAATAATTAAGGAAGGATAAACATCAGGAATTAGGATTCCTATACAAGTCAAATTCCTATTCTTTCTCTCCAAGAAAGACTAGAATATTCTGGAACTGGTCCAAAACGTAAGCCCAGGCCTAACTAGACTATACGAACCACAAACCACGTGCGCGAAAAAGTGCGAGAATGGACGCGAACCACGAGCCACCGGCCGAGCCGAGCCGAGCCGAGCCGTGCCGTGCCAGGGCGGGCGGGTGGTGGCGCGCGTGTGGTGGGTTCCCCACCTCACTCAACTTGTAACCAATACCCATTTCACTTCATTTAATAAAGCCATCCACAAATGGGTCTCCTTCCCGTGTGGGACTTTCCATATATCAAATGGAAATCCCACTCACTCTTCAACTTCCAAATTTACTTATTAAATGTCCAATTTGAACATTGATTACTCACTCATCCCATCATGGATTTATGAAAGTAAGTATACCACGTTCATCTACTCACAACGTAGATTAAGAATATGAAGCTCGTTTTCAAAAACAACGAACTTTACATATTTGGAATATTGGACCAAAGTAACCAAAAATAACCTTCCAAATATCCAAATCTCCAATAATTCCCCACATGAGTGTAGATCAATGTTATGATGCATGTGACTCAATTTGCTCAGTTTCCACATGAAACGTTACCACATCTGGACAGGTAGCTTTTGACTTTGAACCTTTCCGTAGTGAAATACCATCGGATAAACCCACAGCCTAGTACTATTCCGAGCCCGAGCCTACCGAGACAATGATACTCACATAATAACGCTTACGGCAGTTCTTCAAGTTCTATGTTGTGTCCATTTTGGCCTTGGACACTCTTGGACTCGTAAGTGCTTCGGCCGAGGCGGCCACTCCTCTACACTTAAATAGGTGACCTTGTCTATCAGAAGTATCCTGCTATACTTCACCCTTACAGGTATATATCGTCATTAAAAGTCTAAGACTTACCCTATGCCACGGTCATCAAGATATCTCTTGGATATGCACTCTAGGGAAATAGGTTTAGCTCATGGCTAGGTACCAAGTGTTCAGGAATAGAACAGTCCAAAGCTTTGTTTTTCCCATTGAACCAAGTTCTTGGGATCTCCAGTCATCATAGTTGGGTTTCCACTAAGGACTATTCTTTTGTGTGGACTTTAAGCCCATTCCCTCTAACATTACATAGAATTAATCCCGATTTATACTTTTCGTAAATGGATCCGCTAAATTCTCCTTTGACTTCACATAGTCAATGGAAATTATACCTCTTGAGATCAATTCTCTAACAGTATTATGCCTCCGACAAATATGTCACGACTTACCGTTATACATCTCATTATAAGCCCTTGCGGTAGCAGCTTGATTATCGCAATGCATCATAATCGGTGATACTGGCTTACTCTAGCGTAGAATATCTTCGAGAAGATTTCGAAGCCACTCAGCTTCTTCACCAGCCTTATCCATGGCTATGAATTTTGATTCCATGGTGGACCGGGCTATGCAAGTCTGTTTTGTAGATCTCCAAGACACAGCGCCTCCCCCAATGGTAAACACATACCCACTTGTGGAGTGTGAATCCTTGGAATTCGATATCCAGTTGGCATCGCAATACCCTTCAAAACACCTGGATATCTTGCATAACGCAGCCCATAACTCTGGGTAAATCTTAATATCACAATACTCTAATCAAACCAGCCCAATGATTGCTGTTTGGATTGCTCGTGAACCTACTTAGTTTGTTCACCGAATAAGCTAGATCAGGCCTCGTACAATTAGTCAAGTACATTAGACTCCCAATGATCCTAGCATAATCCAACTGTGTCACTGGATCACCTTTGTTCTTCACCAAACGAAGGTTATCATTAAAAGGGGTTTTAGGAGTCTCACTATCCAACGCATTAAACATTTTAAGAACGTTCTCCACATAATGAGACTGAGACAATATTATGCCATTAGAGTTTCTTATGATCTTGATCCCAAGAATCATGTCAGCTAACCCCATATCCTTCATGTCAAAATTGTCCTTCAACATGTTTTTGGTATTCGTGATCACATCACTAGAATCACTCAGAATCAACATGTCATCAACATACAGACAAACAATGACAAAGAAATTAAGCGTGTTCTTCACATAAACACACTTATCACATTCATTTATGCTAAAGCCATTGGACATCATCACAAAATCAAACCTGATATGCCACTGCTTTGGTGCTTGTTTCAATCCATATAACGATTTAACAAGTCTACACACCTTGTTTTCTTGACCCGGAACTACAAACCCTTCAGGTTGTTCCATGTAAATCTCTTCATCTAGCTCACCATTCAAAAAGGCTGTTTTTACATCCATTTGATGAATCTCAAGATTGTGCAGCGCAGCAATCGCCAATATCACTCTAATCGAAAGTGATCCTCGTTACAGGTGAGTAGGTATCGAAGAAGTCGTATCCTTCTCTTTGTTTAAAGCCTTTGGCTACTAGCCTTGCTTTATACTTATCGATAGATCCATCGGCCTTATACTTCTTCCTAAGTACCCACTTGCATCCAAGGGGTTTCGTTCCTTGAGGAAGATCCGCCAACTCCCATGTATGATTCTGCATGATTGAATCAATCTCCAAATTTATAGCTTCCTTCCACATAGGAGCGTCCGGACTAGACAATGCTTCTTGAATGGAGCGAGGTTCGTTATCTAACATATAGATCATGAACTCTGGACCAAACGTCTTTGCAGTCTTAGCCTTCTTGCTTCGCCTAAGTTCACCATCATCACCATCTTGTGATGTACCTTGAACTACAGGCGGTTCATCTTCACGAGTCCTCTTGTTAGACATCTCGTTACTTTCCTTACAAGGATATATGTGTTCGAAAAACACTGCATTCCTTAACTCAATAGTCGTTCCCTCAGTTACATCAGATATCTCTGATTTGTGTACTACGAACCTATACGCGGTACTGTTGTGTGCGTATCTGATGAAGATACAATCGACCGTCTTAGGTCTTATCTTCACTTGCTTTGGTTCAGGTACACGTACCTTAGCCAAGCACCCCCACACTTTGAAATAATCGAAAGTAGGAGCTTTACCTCTCCATAACTCATATGGAGTTTTTTCCCTTCCTGTGTGAGGTAACCTGTTTAGAACATGGTTGGCGGAAAGAATCGCTTACCCCCACATGTTAGGAGGTAACCCTGAACTTATAAGAAAGACATTCATCATCTCCTTCAAAGTTCGATTCTTGCGTTCAACAACGCCATTTGATTGAGGTGTATAGGGAGCAGTCGTTTGATGAATTATACCATATTCAGCACACAACTCCCAGAACGGAGAAACATACTCTCCACCTCGATCACTCTGAATTGCCTTAATTCGAGAGTTCAATTGATTTTCAACTTCATTCTTTAAGACTTTAAACGCATCAATTGCTTCATTCTTGCCACTTAATAAATAAACATGGCAAACCTTGTGCAGTCATCAATGAAAGTAATGAAATACTTTTTACCACCTCTAGTTTGCACAAGTTTCATATCACAAATATCAGTGTGTATTAACTCTAGAGGAGCCGAACTTCTTTCAACCGAGTTGAAAGAAGCTTTCACCATTTTTGCTTCAACACAAATTTCTCACTTGTGTTTTGAGTCAAACTTTACATTATTTAGTAAATTCGCCTTTACTTATTTCTTAATTGATTTAATGTTGACGTGTCCAAGTCTAACATGCCATAAATCACATGACTCAACAACATACGAAGAAGCAATGACTTTATTATTAATAACTGGGCATTTGGCCATTACATTCAACTTAAAAAGTCCCTTCTCAAGGTGACCTTTAGCTAGAAACTTCCCACTCTTAGTGAGAACAACTTGACCAGACTCAAAAAATAGCCTAAACCCATGCTGGACAAGCAGGGACCCAGAAACAAGATTCTTCCTAATATCAGGAACATGCAGCACATCCTTCAAAGTCAATTCTAGACCAGACGTCATCTTCAGCAGCACCTTACCAACTCCAGCAACTACAGCAGTCGACGAGTTACCCATATGGAGACTCCTTTCAGAAACAGGGGTATATTCAGAAAATACCTCTCGATCAGAGCAAACGTGACAAGTGGCTCCAGTATCTATGAACCAATCTCTTGGATTATCAACCAAGTTAGCCTCCATTACAACCGCACAAAGATCTAGCTCGGACATCTCTTCAGTGATGATGTTTGCTGCATTCGGACTGTCCTTGCGTGGTTTTCGACAATCTTTCTTCATGTGTCCAGGCTTACCACAGTTGTGGCAGTTTTCTTCAAACCTCTTGGCCTTCTTCTGAATCACTTTGCCTTTGCCTTGGCCCTGGTGCTTGCGCTTTTTTCCAGATTCAGCTTCCGCCAAGTGAGCTTTTGCCTCCATCATCGAGGTCTTGCCGTACTTCGTCATGGATTGTCTATTTCCTTCCTCGACACGCAGCTTGACAATTAGCTTCTCCAAAATCATTTGCTTTGACTTGTGCTTGAGATAGTACTTGAAATCTCTCCAACTCGGTGGTAGCTTCTCAACGATAGCCATCACTTGGAAGTTTTTACACACGTGCATACCTTCAGCATGTATGCTTTGGAAAATTATTTGCAACTCTTGGAGTTGACTCATCACAGTTTTTGAATCAACCATGACAAACTCCAAGAACTGTCCGACAATAAACTTCTTAGTGCCGACGTCATCCACCTTGTACTTATTTTCCAAGGACGTCCATAGTTCCTTAGCGATACTCTTGACCGAACTATAAACCCCATATAGCGCATTGTCCAATCCATTCAGGATATAATGCCTGCATAGATAGTCCCCTTGTGTCCACGCATCAAGAGCGACTCTACGATCAAAACTCACATCGTCGGCACTCACAACAGGTGCATCCTCGATCAGAAATCGAGACAAATTCAAGGTAGTTAAATAAAAACCCATCTTTTGTTGCCAAGTTTTAAAATTATGACCATTGAACTTCTCAGGGCGTTCAGCATGTGCAGCAACAGTGGCGGGAATCGCAGTACCGAAAGGGATCGAGCCAGAACCAGATCCAAAGGTGAATGGAGCAGACTGCAAGGGACCGCCGGAGAACAGACCGGATGAACCAGTGCCGAAGGAGGGCATCGAGGAGTTCGTATTCGCGGGTGCAGTGGAGTTCGTCATGGTGGGCGCAGTCGAGGAGGTTGAAGCGGGCAGCGTCGGGTTGTTCGCTGCAGACGTGGTATCCATCAGTTCAAATTACAAATAATAATATTAAGCTATTGGGATTACAGCAGTAAACTTGGGATAACAGCAGGGAATAATTCAAACTAATAAAAAAATAGCAAACAGCAAGAACAATTAAATAGAAGTAAACGAAAGATGTCGAGGCGAGCGAACTCTTTCCTTAAGATTCTTATTGCCCCGGACTACGTACTCGCGGTTGAATGGCAATAATCTCCCAAGATACAACGACGAACGGAGCTTGGCGGAGCAGTCGACCTAGGCAATCTGGCGAACGAGAACTGGGCAGACAACTGAGTAAAAACCCTAATAGCAAGACTATATGATGCGTGAGGCAAGTATGAAAATCCTGAGATGCTTATGATTTTCAGATTATTAAATACACTGCAGGAGGGGGGTATTTATAGTTGTAAGAGGACCAATAATTAAGGAAGCATAAACATCATGAATTAGGATTCCTATACAAGTCAAATTCCTATTCTTTCTCTCCAAGAAAGATTGGAATATTCTGGAACTGGTCCAAAACGTAAGCCCGGGTCTAGCTAGATTATACGAACCACGTGCGCGAAAAAGCGCGAGAATGGACGCGGACCATGGGCCGCGGGCCACGAGCCCGAGCCGAGCCGTGCCGGGCGGGCGGGTGGTGGCGCGCGTGTGGGGGGTTCCCCACCTCACTCAACTTGTAACCAATACTCATTTCACTTCATTTAATAAAGCCACCACAAAGGGTCTCCTTCCTATGTGGGACTTTCCATATAGCAAATGGAAATTCCACTCACTCTTCAACTTCCAAATTTATTTATTAAATGACCAACTTTGAACATTGATCACTCACTCATCCCATCATGGATTTGTGAAAGTAAATATACCATATTCATCTACTCACAACGTAAATTAAGAATATGAAACTCGTTTTCGAAAACAACGAATTTTCCATATTTGGAATATTGGACCAAAGTTACCAAAAGTAACCTTCCAAATATCCAAATCCCCAACATATGATGCCTTACTTTTGACCCAATTGGTCAAATCCCCAAAAATATATACATTAGGTTTAAGGAGTACCAACTAAGACAAGCTGTTAACTCATTTCAAATGGCCTGAACTAGAAAAATAAAATTTTGTCCGAAATTCCAAAACCAAAAGAAAAAAATAATAATAAATTTAAGAACTGAAAGGACGGGAGGAAAAGTGCATAACCCAACGACGGAGGAGAAGAAATGAAGATGATCATGGAGGGAAAGCAATGTTAAATTTTCTCAATTTTTATTTCTATTTTCTTGCTTCTTGATGTGTAATTCACCATATTTCTCTCGTTATTGGTTGTATACCTTTTTATTTTTATAAATTTCAACTTAATACATGGACATGATCATCTTACTACTTATTAGAACATAATAGTATCGAGTTCGTGCGATGCACAGAATACACACAAGGAGAGAAATATAAATTATATATATAGATAAATAAATAAAAATATTCATACAATAAAAAAAATATTAACAAATTTAAATATTGTATTAATTAAATTGCATATGATATATTGAGTTTAATATAATAAAGAAATTGCATAATTTTAGTTTTTTTTTTTATTTTTATGTTGGATGAGTGCAAATGAGAGATAAAATATCTTGAAAGAACAAGAATTATATACAAATTATTAAATTATAATAATTACATACATTCTTACAAGATATCATGTTAAATATCAAAATATAAGAAAGAAAAGAAAATGAGGAAAAACATGACTCTATTAATTAGAATAATGAGAAAGTTTTTACTTTACTTTTGAACATTTACTAAAACACCCATTGAGTTATTTAAACCATTGAAAAATTAAATGCTCACTTAGTTATTTATATAATCATTATTAGCCTGCACGTTTGAGCAGTTACCCAGATGATCCGCCCAAAGCAAACCATTTGGCTTATTGGTTCAATCGTTTTGAGCCACGTGTTTAATGCTTGTTTATATTCATTTGTTTCCGTTTGGTTGCTTTTTTTTTTTTTTGGTTGGTTTTTAGTTTATGTTTTTATGACATCTGGTATTTTAGTTTATAAATTCATATATTTTAATTATATTATATATAAGTTTATGTGTTTTAAATATGACATTTATAAACAGGTTGGTTCAATTTCAAATAATAGTATATGTTGCGTTATTTGTTTAGGTTATTAATTGACCTGAACATCGTCGGTTTATATTTCTTCTAAGCCACTTTACTTGATGATTTGAATGATTGTTATAATTATTTTTTAAATCTTTATTTGAATTTATTTTTCATATGTTGGACAAAGGCATCAATGTAAGAAATTAACAACAAAATTAATTTTTATTTTTATTTTTATCTTTCAACATTTTCTTTTAGGATCTTTTTTGATTGAGTATACTGATTAATATAGTTGGAATATATTATTTTTAAATTGATGAAATATCATGAATGTTTATGATTTTCAAATATGATATTCTCATAAAAAATAATTAATTTACTTGTTTTTATTTTCAATACCTAAAATTTTTTATATTTTTATATTTTTTGTGCTCGGGTTAGTACCCAGTGATCAATTGAACTGAACATTAACCTTGTCGATTTATCAATTTTAGTCACTATCTATTAAATGAGTTTTTAAGTTTTATTTCTTAACTACTTGTTTTTTAATATATATATATATATATATGTGTGTGTGTGTGTGTGTGTGATGTAAACAGAATTAATGATATTATTTATAATTATAATGTTTATCTAAGATCAAGAAGTTATCTAAATAAAGGGAGAATTACATTTTTGGTCCACTATATTGGCCACATTCCAAAAAAGGTATGTGATGTTGGTTATCATCAAACAACGTCTGCTAAGTTGACAAATTCATCAAAAAAATTCCAAAAAAAGCCCGATCGGGCTTTTTTGCTGACGTGGCGTGATTCAATACTTTCTTATCATTTTTTTTAATTTTAAATTTTAAATTGAAAATAAAAAATTGAGAAATTTTTCTTTTTGGTCCATTATATCGGCCACATTACATAAAAGGTACATTAAATCGGCCATCATCAAATCATAACTGCTAAGTTAACCAATTATCAAAAAAGGTCTAAAAAAGTTCGATCGATTTTCTTTTTCTAACGTGGTATTATTCTATATTTTCTTATCAATTTTCTATAATTATAAGAATTAAATTAAAGACAAAAATGTGTTTTGTTCTCTCTTTTCTTTTCTCGTTTTTCATTTCTCTTTCCGTTAATCAAATTAATAAAATTTTAATCAATAAGAATTAATATAAATTATTTATATAAATATAAAAATATAATAAAAACATTACATACAATAATTATAATTGAAATTCTCAACCTTCAAACATAAACTAATAATATTTTAATTAATGGATCTAATTTACTAATAATAGAAGATTGTGTCCCTCTTTATATATATATATATAGATAAGTTGTCGGTAATGGATTAAGTTTTCTATTCCAAATCTCCACTCTGTAGTTTTGTATTTACCCTAATTCTGTAATTTGGTGAGAAACATTTTTATTAATAACAACTTCAATTTGTATGGAACATAAATAGAATTGGTGCTAAATGCTAGGCAGTTAGGTTAGGGTTTCATAAATCCTCTGCGGCTGTTCCATTCGGTCATCTTCTTCTGCAAACATGGGAATCCTATCAATCAATCTTCTTAATCTACTAAAGTCGAGAAAATTTCATTTTTAGTACATTATGTTGGCCACTTTCCAGAAAAGGTACGTGATGTTGGCCAGTATCAAAGTACATCCACTAAGTTGGCAAATTCATCAAATATGGTACATTTTTATCATAATTGCTGATGTGGCAGGATTATTTAATTTTTTATCATTTTTTATTTAATTTTAAATATTAAATGGTAGGAAAAAGTCAATTTTACCCTTCCAATTTAGTTTTTTTTCCTTTATTTCTTTCTTTCCTTTCTTTCATTTATTTCATTTAGTTTTCTTTCCTTTATTTCCAGCAGCACCGCTAGTGACCGCCACCTTTGACTGTATTTTTTGGTCGGCCGATTACTAGAAATCAGACCGTTAGATCTTTACAAAATTTACACCTTATAATTCCAGGTCCTTAAGGTTTCCGATGCAACCTCTCGATCAACGATCCAATTCCTAGATCATCGGAAAAACGCCAACGAAACTGTTGTTTTTCTGTTTGCGCACGACGGAGCCGTCGAACTTGGATGGCTGATTTCCGGACAACCACAGTTCCAAATTTGATATATAATGTATCAATTTTTTCATCTTTTCACCATCTTTGAAACCCCTCAATCAATTTCACTTTTCGAGTCATGTTCAGTTAGGATTTCGAGCTCGAAAGATTAACCAATTTCATTTAATTTCAGCATCTCTTGGTCTCTCCCTCTTTTCACCGTCGGGGCCATGGCGACGGAGTTTTGGAGGTCAGTGAGGCACCGTGGTGCCGCTGTTGTGGGCTGTCTGTGTGCATATATGTATAAGTATATGTGTGTGTGTGCAGTTCGTTTAATTATGGCCGCCGCCACCCCCGGCGGTTCCGAGTACACCAGCTGGGAGAAAGTCTCCAGCCCGCGCATCGCGCCCCATGGGGTTTCGGCGGCCAACGACACGGCGGATCCGGTGGAGGGGATCTCAAGATTGTACGACTAGTCGACGCCGTGAGCGAGGAGGGCGGCGGGGTCGGAGACGGTGATTCTTAGGGTTTTGAGCGGCGGGGATGACGTGAGGTTGAGGTGTGGGGCGATTAAGGGACGGTGGTGCTCATAGTGGAGCTGGCGGCGGTGAGGTGGTGGTGGCGGTGGCGGGGTGCGTAGATGGTGAATTTGGGGGAAAGGCGAATTGCAGATGTTTATGCTGGAAATAAAGGAAAGAAAACTAAATGAAATAAAGGAAATAAAGGAAAGAAAGAAATAAAGGAAAAAATTAAATTGGAAGGGTAAAATTGACTTTTTTCTACCATTTAATATTCAAAATTAAATAAAAATGATAAAAAAAAATTAAATAATCCTGCCAACATCAGCAATTGTGATAAAAATGTACCATATTTGATGAATTTGCCAACTTAGTGGATCTACTTTGATGCTGGCCAACATCACGTACCTTTTCTGCAAAGTGGCCAACATAATGTATCAAAAATGAAATTTTCCCTACTAAAGCCCAACTCCAAATCCAAGCTCAAATCCCTCTCCTCCACCCCAAATTTGGGGTACATCCGTAGGATTGCATCTCAACCAGCTGTCACCGGCTTTGATGCAACAATCCCACCGCCGTCAAAGCAGCACAACAACAAACTCATGTTACTGATCGAGCGTTTTGTCAAGGATTCCGAAAACTACTCTATAATCTCAACTACCCAAGAAAAGTCTTCGTGGAAAGATCATCATATTAAACTCTCCCATCCCAGCTCCCTTGCTTTTACTCGCTATGGTAGTTATATTCTTGCTGGTGGTTGCAAAAATCTGATGTTGGTGTTCTTTTACGACTTAGATCCACGTTGGCCTCGGGAAGCTCTGTGGGACCCCACAATCACAATTGAGGTCCCTGGCGGTGTTGCCAATGTGTTGGGCCTCTTTGAAAATGATAAATTACTACTTCAAAGTGGTGGTTCCAAGGGTGAACTACTGCTTTTCGATTGTGCAACAAGCGAGCTCGACAATCTCGGTGTCCATGCTGATCCGAGGTGTCTCCATGTTTACCCTTATGTTGGGAACTCAGCTGCCTTCAACTCAATGGATGGAAAATAATAATAGCGTATGTGCTTATGATTTTATGATTATTGCATCTTTCTTTATAAGGAGTACTCATGTGTGGTGTTGCAATGATGTTATTTTTCAGCTACTAATGTTTCTTTAAATTTGTGGCATGAATGATTTATTGAGTGAGCTATGCTAGCTATGCTTCCCTTGCGATTGGATTGTGGTTAGAAAAATCAAACCCAAGGCCTCTTACATCAACCTTACATCAAAGCGATGTAACCTGGTAGATCTTCTCTTTAGCTTTGTCCTGGCTAGCACAACACAACATACTAGGAAATAACGCTAAGATTGTGTTCACATTAGGAGATAATAACTGTTTGGAATTTTGAGGGATTTGAACAGTAACACACCTTGCCATGATGGAATCACTAATTACCTTGAGCCTTTTCTTAGACATAATTATGGGTCCTCTCGTTTGTTGGAATGTATAAAGAGTTTATGATATCCGAATTGTAGAAAATTGAGATATTTTGTTTCTTTGATACAACTCTCTCCTGTAACCTCATCAGCAACAGAAGTGACATTTTCTCAAGGGTTGCCGGCCCCTTAATGATAAAGAATGGGCATTTTTGTCTTTTGAGCAATTTTAGGTGGTATAATGATATCACATCCCATGTGGCATCTTACTTCACAATTTACTTCCATGATTGCTCATTTTTATGCGCAACAACAAAGTAAATCAATCAAACACTGTATGGTGTCTCGAGCCAATTTAGTTTATTTAGTCTTAGTTAGTTATAATCATCCATCTTCATTCTTTGTATGTACTATCAATTTTCCTAGCTAAACCGGACGAACTTCGAAAGCTCATTTGGTGTTGATATGTTTCTTTGTATTTACAATCAATTTTCCTAGCTAAACCGGGTGAACTTCAAAATAGGGGTGTTGAATCGGTTACGGTTAACCGTTGACGGGTTTATTAAATAAATAATACTTTTTTTATTTAAAATTACCAAAATAATATACTTTCAAAAAATTTTGCGTTTTTGGATCGGGACACATTTCCCAAGGGCGTTTCGGGTAAGTTTGCTCGAAAATTCTTTTTTAGGGCTCAAATGAAAAAAAAGAACTTCTGGGAGGTGGGACGCCACTGGGAAAGGCGTCCCGAGTATTTTATGCAAAAAAAAAAAAAACGCGGGGGCGGGACGCCCTTCCCAGTGGCGTCCCAGGGTTGTTTTTGCAAAATCAAAAAATTTGTAACTCTAACCCTAACACATACTATTTATTTATATTAACTTATTTTTTGATTATTTATTTATTTATATTAATTTGTAATTTATTTATAATATTTTATGTAAAATAAATAAACACATCATAATTATATCTAAAAATTACAAGAAATTTTATATCAAGATAAAAAATACAACAAGATCAAAATACAACAACAACAAAAAAAATTAAATAAAGGATAATCATTAAATAAAAACACTACTGATTTATGGGAAGTCCTGTCACCAACAAGGTTGGATAAACTTTAAATAAAAATTTTATTAAATAAAGGAAAAACAAAATATTACACACTTTATTAAATAAATAACTAGAGGACGCGAAAAAATTAGACATTACAAATTAAACATAGTACGTAGTCTCACACTCAAACTAAGATCATTCCGATCCCATTTTATTAGACATTTGACTACTAATACATTGAAAATGCATCAATTGAAAGCTGCTTCCATCTTCTCCCACAACGGTGACATGTCATACAAATAATATCTCCGTGATGCATCATCACCGTATTACTTTAGTTGGAAAAAAAAAAAAAAGAACAGTTAGTAGTTGAAACGAAACCACCACAAACCACATAATTAATTAATTGTCTACAGATGTGTGGAGATTACATAGGTTGGAGATGACATTATTACTGATAGTGGTATCAACACAAATCAATCCACGTTCTTCATCCAAATAAACACCATCATCGAAAGTATTGCCTTCCACCAATCATACCTGATCTCCATTTCTTCGATCCTGTCGTGAATTTCCGCAGTAGTTGGTGAAAACATGAAATGGCTTTTTAGTATACTCTTTACCTGTGGGACGCTCATGATCCTATATGCTTTTTTTGCACCTCTTTTAACACCTTCCTTTTGGGCGATGAAAATTTTCAAGATGACTTTTTCCATCTCCATGGGGTTAGTGCAGGATCATAGTAATTATTATTTATTCTAAGGACATTTGGATGACTTTCGTCGAAATTAGTCATTATTAGCTAGTATAGTTTCTATTTTTTGGTAAGTTTTTTCTGTGCGTACATATATATAGATGCGTAATATATGTGTATAGTGTGGTTATTATTATCCATTTGATTGCATTACATTATTGTACCTTTGCCAGCTACAATTGTTGTGACCTTACAGTCACATTTCCCAATTCAAAAACAGTGACAATGCAACACACACACAAAGAAAAGAGAAATTAAAAGAAAAAAGAATACGAAATGTACCTTTGCCAGCTACAATTGATGTGACCTTGCAGTCACACTTCCCCATTCAAAAACAATGACAGTGGGACACACAGCTTTAACTTGTCTTGTCATCTGAAACTTTATGGCACATATTACTCTAAAATTTAATTGAAAGATTACTCTCCTTGATATAAGTACATTGGGGAACAAGTAATAGACAGTTCATCAGCAAACACATATTTATATCTTATTTGAAATTAAGCCAATGGGTAAATAAATTCAACGACACAGATAGTCCCCTCTCACTTCGGGTAAAATACTCGATTATGGGTGTGAATTCAACCTCAAGTGGACACTTATAAGAGACGAACATCTACTGTAATTCCTAATCCTTGAAAATGATACTCGGGGATGGAATTCAAACAACGGACCTTTACCAGGGCAACGGGTGAAGGAAGCCAAGTATTTACTTAACTGCTGCTTTAAAAATGAACATGATGTTTCCGAAGATGACGTCATAGCCAGGATCTCCAGCTTCGGAACCGATTCAGGTTCTTCAATGAACTCATACGGACCCCTGACACTGTTTGGAACGAAAATGTGAAAATGGTGTTTGGTGATCACAACGTACGAAAGAGGTTTATGCCTGTAAGTTGTAAACTACCTTTTAAATTATTACAAGTAATTTTAATCTTTCAATCACTATTATAACTTGTTGTGATGAATGCAGGTCCAATTGAAAACTATTGCAAAGCTTTTGATGAGGAACCCCTCCTCACAACTACTATTTGGAGATGTGTACCTCACTAACTACGGTGGAAGCTCTACGGGTGGAAATAGAGTAAACCATTGCCAGTTGTTTTTCCAACTCTGCTCTACCTGTGTGGATTGCATTTGTGTTTTTATTGTGTAATGCTTTCATCTTATTGTATCTGCTCTGCTGTTATGGTTTCCGTTTGTATTTTCATTGTGTGATGTTTTTACATTGTTCTAGTATCGAGACTGCGCTATGCTGTGGTTTGTGTTTGTGTTTCCGTTATGTAATGTTTCTATGTTGTTGTTGTACCTAATATTTCGTGGTGTTTCCGTTAATATTTTTATTTAATGAAAAATACAAAGTGAACCACCCAATAGAAAACTTCGACACAATTAAATTTAATTACATAATATGCAAATAGTACTAGACATAATATGATCCCGTGCCACACAACGCCTTCTTCTTTTCCTTGTCACTACATAGATCATGTTCATGTGGTCGTTTGGGGGCTGGTGGTTCCGGCACTTGCTCATCATCTTCGTCCTCATGTGCCAGATGACCCCAAATGTGATGTGCACGATCCGCAGTTCCAGTGGAAAATGACATCGGAATTGGTGTCATATGGAAGTGTGGGTGCGAAAAGCCCATGTTAGGTGCGAAGTGGGGGTCGTACTGCGGATAATCAGTATTAAGAAGATCGGTAAACGACTGCCCAACACATGTAGGAGTATAAAACTCGGATGATCCAAATGTAGGAATGTAATCACCCCCCTCGTTATACGATGACGGACCAACATGATCTAAATTCAAGTTGGGCAATAACTTATTATTTCAATATTATTCAAAAGATAAATACATCTAAAATAGTTATTAAAAGATCACAGGTTTACCATGATGGATGACTGGTGGTAGCCCGGGTGGGACAACAGGTGCCCTACGGCGAGAGGATGTGGAATGGCTAAATATGCTCCGTCTTACACTACTCGAAATGGATGCCCTGCGTTCATCTGGAACATCACGAGGTACATTTCTCCTGGACAGCCCCGATATGCTTCGTCTTCCGCTTCCAGATGCATATGTCGTGCGCTCATCTAGAGCATCCTCATAGAACTCCTCACGAATACGCAGTCGTTGCATCATCTCATCAGCAACCGAATCAACTACATTGTGCATACGACGATAAGAGTCAAGATCGTCGGCGCTAGCCTCTGAAAAAACATGACAAAGTCGCTGACTCCACGTGCCCTACAAAACATAGAAGGTTGAACTTCAAAACATAAAGGGAGAATTTCATTTTTGGTCCACTATGTTGGCCACATAAAAAGGTATGTGATGTTGTTGGCCATCATCAAATAACGTCTGCTATTCTCAATCAATGGATGACTCAAGGTTGTTGTTTTCAATCAGGTATGGGGAAGGGGGACTTCCACGAAATGAAAACGGGCGGCATCGTCGTATGCTCCACTTTTGTTGCCCTGGTGTTGACCAATTCATCAGAAAAGGTCCAAAAAAAGCCTGATCGGGCTTTTTTACTGACGTGACGTGATTCAATATTTTTTTATTATTTTTATTTAATTTTAAATATTAAATTGAAAATATAAAACTGTGAAGATATTCATTTTGGTCCATTATATCGGCTACATTCCATAAAATGTACATTAAATTGGCAATTATCAAATCATATCTGCTAAACTAACCAATTTATCAAAAAAGGTCCAAAAAGTTTGATCGAATTTTTTTTTTCTAACGTTGTGTTATTCTATATTATCTTATCAATTTTCTATAATTATAAAAATTAAATTAAAAACAAAAATGTATTTTGCTCTCCCTTTTCTTTTCTCATTTCTCATTTCTCTTTCCGTTATTCTAATTAATAAAATTTTAATCAATAAGAATTAATATAAATTATTTATATAAATATAAAAATATAATAGAAACATTACATACAATAATTATAATTGAAATTCTCAGCCTTCAAACATAAACTAATAATATTTTAATTAATGGATCTAATTTTTAATAATAGAAGTTTTTGTCCCTCTCTATTATATAAATATAGATAAGTTGTAGGTAATGGATTAAATTTTCTATTCCAAATCTCCACTCTGTAGTTTTGTATTTACCCTGATTCTGTAATTTGGTGAGAAACATTTTTATCAGTAACTACTTCAATTTGTATGGAACATAAATAGAATTGGAGCTAAATGCTAAAACTAGGCAATTAGGTTAGGGTTTGATAAATCGCTCTGCGGCTGTTCCATTCGGCCATCTTCTTCTGCAGACATGGGAATCCTATCAATCAATCTTCTTAATCTACTAAAGCCCAGCTCCAAATCCATTTCCTCCCCATATTTGGGGTACATCCGTAGGATTGCATCTCAACCAGCTGTCACCGGCTTTGATGCAGCAATCCCGCCGCCGTCAAAGCAGCACAACAACAAACTCATGTTACTGATCCAGCGTTTTGTCAAGAAATCTGTAAATTACTCTCTAATTTCAACTGCCCAAGAAAAGTCTTCGTGGAAAGATCATCATATTAAACTCTCCCATCCCAGCTCCCTTGCTTTTGCTCGCCATGGTKGTTATWTTCTTGCCGGTGSTTGCAAAAATCTGATGTTGGTGTTCTTTTACGACTTAGATCCACGTTGGCCTCGGGAAGCTCTGTGGGACCCCACGGCCAACGAYGTCATCAAAWTCKTTCCTGAATTCGACCCTCRACGTGAKCATTTTGAGAATTGTTACCGCAGAGTCAGCTACAGGGACATTTGTTGTTATGGTTTCGGGTTTGATCGCGAGTCTCAGGACTACAAGGTGCTAAGATATCTCATGTTTTATTATGACGATGGCTCTGATTCTTATGATTATACCTACATTGATCTGTACTCGCTCAAAACTGATACCTGGAAGGACATTACTTTGGATTCTAAGTCTTATGACTTAGCTCTCCTCTCAGGAGGGGCTAAAATTCACATAAATGGCGTTTCTTATTGGGAGGCAATCTTTTCCCTGGTGGACCCAGGCGTAGTTATTCTTTCTTTCGACTTTGCTATAGAAAAGTTCTCTCATATCCCTCTGCCCGTGGAAATCCAAGTGGGAAGTTTTGATCCGGAGATTCGTGCCAAGAATAAAAGAGAGTTTGAGAAAAAATTGCTTGTTAAATATGTTCTTGCTGATCTTGACGGGTCGCTCAGTGCTGTTGTGCACTCAAAGCTGGTTCGAGCTGCTGATCTTGACTGGTCGGTTGTGCACTCAAAGCTGGTTGATCCTGCTGAAGGAGAAGGAGAAGGAGAAGGAGAAGGATATGGAGATGGAGTTGGAGATGGAGATGGAGAGGAAGAGAAGCAAAAGCAGCCTTTTGCTTTCGAGATTCGGGTATGGAGTGGTGAAGAATGGGAGCCGAGAGGGGACCAAATCACAATTGAGGTCCCTGGCGGTGTTGCCAAGGTGTTGGGCCTCTTTCAAAATGATAAATTACTTCTTCAAAGTGGTGGTTCCAAGGGTGAACTACTGCTTTTCGATTGTGCAGCAAGCGAGCTCGACAATCTCGGTGTCCATGCTGATCCCAGGCGGCTCAATATTTACCCTTATGTTGGGAACTCAGCTGCCTTCAACTCAATGGATGGAAAATAATAATAGCGCATGTGTGTACGATTTTATGATGATTGCATCTTTCTTTTTAAGGAGTACTCCTATATATATGTGTGGTGTTGCAATGATGTTATTTTTCAGCTACTAATGTTTCTTTAAATTTGTGGCATGAATGACTTATTGAGTGAGCTATGCTTTCCCTGCGATTGGATTGTGGTTAGAAAAATCAAACCCAAGGCCTCTTACATCAACCTTACATCAAAGCGATGTAACCTGGTAGACCCCACTTTAGCTTTGTCCTGGCTAGCACAACACAACATATTAGGAAATAACGCTAAGATTGTGTTCACATTAGGAGATAATAACTGTTTGGAATTTCGAGGGATTTGAACAGTAACACGCCTTAACATGATTGATTAAGTTATTGAGATGACACTTAAATAAATTTTAAGTTTAGTTGAATGATTCAGAATTAAAAGAAATTTTACCAAAATTTTGTATAAAGATTATAATAATTTTAAGTTTAATTGAGTGATTCAGAAATAAAAGGAATTTCACCAAAACTTTGTATAAAGGTTATAATTAGCAGAGTTCAAGTGAATGTTCTTTATAAATTGAATTCGTCTAACTAAGCCGTGTAGGAATTTTGTTTGAATTATCATTAGATTGATGTCATATATAAATGCCGATAGTGTCACACTATATGCAATTACTTTTCCAACTTAAGAGTGTATCAAGAAAGTAATAAATATTCAATTTGAAATTGTAATATTTAATTGTTAATAATTATGATGTTGATTTCTATTTGATAGAAATTACTTAATTAAATTAAATTGGATTTGAATTTAACTATTTATGTTATATTAATAAAGGTACTTGGAGCAAAATTGTTTTGGGCACATGTCTTGGACAGTCCAACCCTTTTACGATTATGATTCTCTTATATACCTAGTATAAAAATATAACATAAAGTCATAAGTTAGTGAGAGGGAGATATTTTTAGAAAATATCATAACAAATCCTGATTTTGATAAAAATATCATAACAAATCCTGATTTTGAGATTGGGGATTTCTTGAGGTTTTCGTGAGATTTCTTAACTTTCTTCATGATAGCAATACACTGGATCTTGCATTCGGAGAATTAATTGCGTGTGGATACTAAATCGAATTTAGATCTGGTTTCATGCTTTTATCTCGTTTATTTATCATATAAATATATTCGTTCACAGTATAAATATGTTGGATCTAATAAAATTGGTTTCATGCTTTTATCTCGTTTGTTTATCATATAAATATATTCGTTCAGAGTATATATCTGTTGGATCTAATAAAATCTCAAAACTTACGCTGCACGAGCATGGTGTTCGTCTCTACAAACTCCAACAGTGGTATCAGAGCTCGGACTGTGTTAACAATAATCATGGGTTTAACTATTGTATAATTGTTTTAATTAGATTATTATAATTATTTATATAGTAACATAAATAATTAGATTAATATAATGTGCCACATAATTATTTGTATCCGTGTGTCAATTTTTTCACTTTCAATATTGATCCATTAGAAATACTCTAAGGATTTCATAATTTATATATTAACATAAAAAAGATTGCATAAAGAGTATGTAATTGGAAAAAAATTGCCTTTCGGAAATACTATAAAAAAGATTGAATAAATCAACGAGCCATGCCAAAAGACTGCTATTTGATTGATAATTGTAATGTGAATTAAAGATGGTCACATAAATAAAATATTTTAACATCAGATTGTTTTGAAGTTCAAAATAAAATACAGTTTAGAGAAATGAAACCTAACAAACCTTCTCCAATTTATAAATAACCACTCTCTCTCTCTCTCTCTCTCTCTCTCTCTCTCTCTCTATATATATATATATATATATATATATATATAAAATAACGGTATTGACTATATGAATCAATTGTTTTTGTTCCCTTCAAAACTATTTTCTTTTCAAAAAGAATTTTTTTTTGGCACAAAGTCACAATTGTTGACTTTTCAACTGTTTTTTTTTTTAATTTTATAATCTGAATCTCACAGCACACGCAATAAATCATTCATGCCACAAATAATACATGACTGTATTTTTGGTATTTTGAATTGAAATAATAGATAAAGTAAGGATAATAAAAGTAACTATAAAAATAAATTTAATTACATGCCCTGAATAAAGAAAAATAAAGTATGGAAATAAATTAAATTACAGACCAAAAGAAAAAATTGGGATCCAAAAAAACAAAGCAAGGCATCAAACTTAAATAAATTACAGGCCCAAATATAACTAATTTGGCAAAAAAATAATAAAATATTAAAACATATTAAATTGAGCAAATATTAATCTCCTTACATATTTAAACTCTAAGAAATCTAGTATCTTCTACATCAATTTTTTTTTAAAAATCGGTAGTTTATTTAATCCGATTTACTTGCAAAATTAGAATCCTAAACAAAGGAAATACGGTAAATCAAATTTTTGATTTCATACGATTTATTTTTCTAATTAAAGACATTAAATTTATGGAAAATGCAACAGATCAATTTTTTAAAAATAAAATTAACCAATAAAAAATGCACGAAAAATAAAATCGAAAACAAAAGAAAATACAGTAGATCAAATTTTTATTCAATATTGAATAATTCTGAGATTTCAAGTCCGAATCATATTTTCTAAGAAATCAGATTTCATACAATTTGTTTGTCTTATTAAATATATTTAATTTATGGAAAATATTGCAGATTGATTTTCTCACTCTAAAATCAACCAATAAAAACGTACGAAAAATAGAATCCTAAACAAATAAATACAATACATCAGATATTTATTTAATATTGAATAATTCTGATATTTCGAGCCGGAATCATAATTAAAAAAATCAGACTTTATACGATTTTTTTGCCTAATTAAAGACATTTAATTCATGAAATAGATCTATTTTTTCATTCCATAATCGACAAATAAAAAATGAACAAAAATCAAATCGGATACAATATCTATAATGAGGGGATACGAAATCATTTTTGTTTGGTTATAAGAATTCCAAAACTTAAATCTCTAGGGTTTCAACTAATCTCTCTATAAATATAGGTTCATGTTCTTTGCAAATCAATTTCAATTCCCCACCCGAATGTGCCTGTGCATTTTCTCTACATTCAATACTTGGGCAGTAAAAAATTTGGAACGATGCCTCCTTTTTTTGGACTCATCAAAAGACATCGACCGAACGAATAAAAAAACAATTAAGCTTAGAGTTGTTCGGTTTTTTGCTCGGTCGGAATTTGATGATAAGGAACAAAAGACTTCCATGGAGATCATTTTTTATGATTCCGAGGTAATTGTTGGTTCTCAGTAATTTATTATTATATATAGATATATAGGTTCAGGTAGTCAACTAAATTTTATCATTATATATAGATATATAGGTTCGAATTGTCTACTAATATTCGATTAATGTATTATATTGACTTATATACTTTTGTCTTTAATATGGTGTATTGCCTCATTTTATACATAGATTACTATTATATAGTTATTTTTTTATAAAATTTACCATTAATTCGATTTTAATAAATAATATTGACATAGTCTAAAAGACAATTTGGTCAAGTGAATCTATGTTTGTTGACATATACTAAGTATACTGTATTGATCTAATATTTTCAAAATTTTGATTACTATCATGTGATCTAAAGTAGGAATTAAAAATCATCCAAAACATACAAAATATAAAAGGAGTAAATAAATTACAATTATTAAAAGAATAAGTAAACACATTCGCCTAATCTAATTATGTACAAAATAAAAATGTACGCACTAATCATCACTGGTATCAATAAATGAGTAATATAAAATAAATTAACAGATAGAATTGCGTTCACACTTTAGTTATGACGTATGAAAACCTTTTATTTTTCTTATATATAGCTATAAACAATCAGTTGTATTTAATAATTAAAAAAATGAATAGTAATTTGTACTTTTTCCAGTATATAGTATGTTTTTGAAAAAATTGAAAAATCTTAACCTTGAGTAAAATATTAATGGTTGAAAGGTAATCAGATAATGAAAACTATATATACGTTACAACTTTATAAAAAAAAAAATACTTCTTCGTAAATAACACAATTTTCTAAATTTTCATAATATAAAAGTTGTACAATCTTTAGAAAATATTAATTATTATATTCTATAAAAAGTATTAAAAATAATAAAAGTGATTCCAAAATTATATTTTCATTTGAAATTTTATAGATATATCATATTGATATATTAATAAGAAATTTTGTGAAATAATATATTTATTAATGGAAAAGTATTTTTTTATTTTTTCCAAGTAAATCATCTCGATATATTAAAAAGTAATTTTTTTTTTTAAGTATCCTGATAATTGAAGAGTCTATACTAGAGAAGATATGCGCTTAAATTTACCTATTAATTATATTGCATATCTTCTAGATTCGCAAAATATTTGTTTTAAATATATCTCTTTGTGCCAATAAAGATTATCACAGATTGTAAAACAATAAACACTAACAACCTAAATTCCATCATCGCACAACATATTTGTTTATCACAGTTTCAAGTGAAAAGGCACACACACACATACACACACAACTAAACATTCATATACAAACATAGGACATGTATTTATATTTGAAGCAGCGCTGCTTGAGGTCAAGAGAACAGCAGATCATAAGCAAAGCCATACATTTTCTGATTCAGAGAAAGGTAAATACAAAGCATGCCTTTTTAGGAAGATGACAACTTCCTTAAATAAGGCTACAGCTCATGGACAAGCCCGAGACCCTAGACACGAGTAAGACTACAAAGGGCTATGTTAAACCTAGTAAACGGAAGGTTACACATAACAAAATATCCTGGCCTTCATTTGACACCGTTTGACAGCTACAAACCTAGCTACAGGACAAGAGTGCTAGCTGGATAATTTTGCTGATCATGTGATGAACTTTTGCCAATGCATGGGCATGCATGGCTACATATTTCAACAACCTCCCTCAATCCGAACCTCGAGAAGGAGAAACACTAAGTTTGGAACTGAACCAGATGAGGGATTGATCTGGTAAGGGTTTGGTAAGTATATCTGCTATCTGATCCACATAAGGAACATGTTGAACTCTGAACACTCCTTGATTTACTTTGTCTCTTACAAAGTATAAATCTAATTCAATATGCTTGGCCTTTGAATGAAGAACAGGATTGGCTGGAAGGGCCTCAGCACCAATGTTGTTTATCCATATAACAGGTGTAGATTTTAAAGGAAACTGAAGTTCTTTGAGCAAGTAGGTGATCCAAATGATATCAGTGGAGCAGTGAGCTAGGCTTCTAAATTCTGCTTCTGTACTTGATCTGGAAATGGATTGCTGCTTCTTAGAACTCCAAGTCACAAGATTATTTCCTAAGTAAACACAAAAATAAGATAGTGACTTTATGTCATTCATGTCAGTGGCCCAATCAGAGTCAGAATAGGCAATGATATCTAGTTGAGTAGACTGTGAAAAGGTGAGTCCATATGTGAGAGTTCCTGCAAGATATCTCATTACTCTTTTCAATGTTTTCCAATGAGGCTCAAGAGGATTTTGCATGTACTGGCTTAACTTGTCCACACTGAAAGTGATTTCAGGTCTTGTAATGGTTATGTATTATAAAGCTCCAATTATGCTCCTGTATGATGTGGCATTTACATTGTTTTTACCAATGTACTTTGAGAGTCTAACTTTGGATACCATAGGTGTGTCTACCCCCTTGGCATTTTCCATACCAAATTTTTATAGCAAACTTTTGATAAACTGACTTTGAGACAAAAGCAGTTGGTTTGTACCACTATACTTGACTTCAATTCCCAAAAAATGGTGCAAGGCTCCTAGGTCTTTAAGAGCAAATTTCTAGTTTAAACCATGGATCAGATCATTGATTTCTGTGTCAGCATTCCCTGTAACTATGATGTCATCCACATACACTAGAACAAGAATATAACTCTGTCCCTTGATCTTGTAGAACAATGAGGGATCAACTTTTGATCCTTGGAATTGTAGATTGAGAAGTTCTTGCCTGAGCTTACAGTACCAGGCTCTTGGAGCCTGTTTCAACCCATAGATGGCTTTTCTGAGTTTGCAAACAAGATTAGGGTTATCTTGACTTTCAAAACCTGAAGGTTGTTGCATATAGATATCCTGCTCCAAGTCTTCATTAAGGAATGCATTGTTAACATCTAGCTGCCTTATAGTCCAATTTAAACTTACAACAAGAGTTAGAACAATCCTATAGTGATTGGATTGGTGACAGGGCTAAAGGTTTCTTGATAGTCAATGACAGGGTTCTGAGTGTATCCCTTAGCCACTAACCTGTCTTTGTATCTTGCAAGAGAGCCATAAGAGTTTCTTTTGATCTTATAAATACATTTACAACCTATGATAGACTTGTTTGAAGGTCTAGAAACCAAAATCCAGGTTTTATTTTTCATAAGTGAAGAGTATTCAGCCTGTATAGCCTCCCTCTGATTTTTTAATTGAAAGGCCTCTTTCTCTGAAGCTGGTTCCATTTCTAAGCTGATTGACACAAGAGCTTTAGGCTTAAAGATCCCTACTCTAGACCTTGTAATCATATGATGTTTTAGTTTAGGAGAAGGAGTGGATGAGTTTCTGTTGTTGTCAATTTGGAGATCAACAACAAGAGGAATGGTGCTTGCACTGGACAGTGGGGAATTTGTTTTAGAAGAGTGATGAGTGGATGAAAAATGATCCTGAGATGGTGAATCTTGATTTGTAGAGTGTGGCACAGCATGTTTTGAGACAGTGATTATGGGAGGAGCAGGTAAATTGGAGGTCTCAAAACTTGTAGAAGGAGTTTTTGTCGAGAATTTGGTGAGGTGAGGAAAAACAGTTTCTTCAAAGAGAATGTGTCTAGTGATGATCATTTTTCCTAAGGGTAAGAGAGCTTTGTAGACTTTGTAGTTATCACAGTATCAAATGAAGGTAGAGGGTAAGGATCTGAATTAAAGCTTATGCTTATTCAGTGGTCTGATGTATGGATAGCACAGACAACCAAATACCTTAAGCTGATTGTAATCTGGTGGAGAGGTAAACAAACACTAATAAGGAGATTTACCTTTCAGCACTTTAGTAGGTAGCTTATTGATCAGATAAACAGCTGTTCTGAAAGCATCAACTCAAAAATAGTGTGAAACACCTGATTGAGCTAGGAGAGCTAAGGCCATTTCAACAATATGTTTGTGTTTCCTTTCAGCAAGTTCATTCTGTTGTGAGGTGTATGGACAAGAAATTCTGTGTTTGATCCCTTCTTGTTGAAGCAAGGGAGTGAAGGTTAGTATCCATCAAGCCACTTTGGCATGAAGTATGAATTGGATATAAAGTGATAATTACAATTAGTACTCATGCTTGAGTTTGATTTGAAACCTTGTGCACTAAGTTGGCCGCTAATCTGTTCACTGCTTTAAATTTCAGCATGAATGGGTACTCATTTGATTCATTTTTCCTCCTCATGGCAACAAATAATAATGATTAACATGTTTTTTTTTAATTACTCATTGTTCGAGAAAAAAATAAAATCATATTAATTTTCTTTTCTTCATCAATGGACCTTTTTCCCCAAGTGCTCACGAATATGGACCAAGAATATAATACTAGATATTATAAAAACATGAACCAAGACTAAATAGTATTGGCAAAAAGCAACCCCATTACAAGTCAATAATTTAGTAATTAGTACAACACTATAAGAACTATTTTGAAGATTAAACTACCTGAAACTGTTTTACCTAAGCTTACATTTTAAAGGATCCTATCTTAGCTTCCTTTTCAAAAGCTACTTTTGATTAGTCTTGCAGTTTAAAACTTACAAAAAGGTCCTGAACTAACAAATCTAACAAACAAACATTTAGAGTATGTATACTTGAAAAGACAAAAAATTTTGTCCTTCAAGAGGGCAATAATTAAAAAATAAAAGATGTGGTTAGTCTACACTTATCCAATACAAGCATAAAAGTTCTAACAGAAATAACACAATCAGTTGCATATTGATGGAGACAACCTGACAGTAGTTTTTGGGTTTGAAATATGACATCATTAGCTGAAAACTTTCAAGCAAAGTAATAGCTAAGAAGTAATCTGTAGGTAGAGTAAATAATTTAATTTAAAAAAACTAAAATAAATTTTTTTTTATTCATTTTTGTTAACCAAAAAAAAGAAAGAGAAAAGAAGGAAATGAAAGAACTATCTCTTTCCTACGCAACTTTAAGGTATTTCTCAGAATAGATACAAGAAAATTGAAAGAATAAAAGTTTGAGAAACTTACCAAAAATGTCTCTCCAAGATATGGAATGGTGGTGTTGGATTGCGAGAGCGGCAGAGCGATTGAGAGCTGAGAGCGGCAGAGCAGATGAAGGCTGAGAGCGGCGGAACAAATGAAGGCTGAGAGTAGCGGAGCGATGGAGCAGACGAAGGTTGAGAGCGGCGGAGTGGCGGAGAAGATGAAGTGTGAGAGCGAGCTGAGAGCGGCGCTGAGATGAAATCGAATTAGGGCATCGAATGTGAATTAGGGAGCTATCTCCACATAAATTCCATATTATTTATATATATATATATATATATATATTGATTATATATAATATATATAAAAATATAGGGAAGTTCCACAGTGCCCCTCACTTTATCATACTCATGTATTTTTAACCGTTAGATTATTTCAGTTTTTATGTAGTGCAATGATCTAATGGCTTAAAATGCACGGATATGATAAAGTGGGGGGCACTGTAAAATTTTTCCCATATATATATATATATATATATATATATATATATGGGCCGGGGCGGGGCAACAGTGATACCCAGGCCCGCCCCGTTTCATCAGCCGACCGGGTCCACCCTGCCCCATTCTTTGAACGGGTCTGGCCCGCCCCAAAACTTACCATATAAAAGAATTATCGTACTTAATAAGTATTTATAGTATTTAATATTTGTGTACGATATAATATTCATAGAATATATATTACATATTGTATCTGATAAATAAACATATTTTTCTTTCTATTAAATTATTTTCATTATATACCAACTTCACAGAATGAGGTAAGATATTTATCTCTAATTAGTTAACATGTACGTGGTTTCTGTAATAAAATTTGTATGGACTTTCTTTTATTTTTATTGATTTTACATATTTGTAGGGAGTTTATAAAAGTTTTGTGAAATCTCATGTTTAAAGATGGGATTTGGTAGTGGGATTTTGTATGTATAATTAACTTAGAAGTATAGGAAAATCCAGTCAAATTACAAATCCAAAAAGTATTTGACTTTTTAAATACCTCATGCAATTTAAGAAATCAAAATATCTCAAATGAATACCTCGAGACTTTTATGGACATTTAATAATCCATTAGAAATCTCAATTAAATACCTCAAGACTTTTATAAATTTTAAGATGTCTTAATTAAATAAATCAGGATTTAAAAAATCTTAATATGTCTTTAAAAGTTCTAAATGAATACACCCCCTTAGTTGATCCATTTGTGTTGGATAGGTTTTTGAGAAGATAGAAAGATTGATTGCGATAATGAAGATGACGGTGGAGTAAAGAAGATGATGAAGAGGCTCTCAACCATTTTAAATAGCCTACAGTGCTAATATGATGAACAATACAATCATAATGAATTTATTAAATTGATTACGCGTAGTTTGATTTTTAAAATCATATATTTGAAGTATTTATTATATGTGATTGTGTAAGATATTTTTATTTTATTATGTTGCATTGTCGATCGAGAGAGTAAGGAGGTGAAAATGCTTGAAATTCTTTTGTAAATTCGATTGTGCAGCAAGCGAGCTAGACAATCTCGGTGTCCATGCTGATCCCAAGCGGCTCGATATTTTCCCTTATGTTGGGAACTCAACTGCCTTCCACTCGACATTTTCTTGATCTTTCTAATGAGTACTCGTATATGTGTGGTGTTGCAATGATGTTATTGTCGCGAGCTGATTTATTTTATTTATTCTTGGTTAATTGAAAACAGCCATCTTCATACCTTATATTTAAATCAATTTTCATAGCTAAATCGGATAACCTTTAAAAGATCATATGGTGTTCACGTATTATCACTTGTGAGTTGTCCTATATTTAATAAAATATAAAAAGGAATTTTTGTGTATTATAAGCCCGGTGAACCTTTTCTCATATCACCAATTAATTTTAGAACGAATCTCCTATCAAAGGTGAATGCGCCAAGTGAAAGATTCCTTCTATATGATCATGGAGTTTCTGGACTTAATTCATACTATATCACCACAACTAAACTAGTTTTTTTTTTTTTTTTTAAATTCCCAAGAAAAAAAAAGAAGCATGAAATGCGAACAAAACACTTGTGTTATGTAGTTTCGCCTACTTTGCTCGACATTAATTAGTATTGCTAATTATCCAGAAATAAAAAATGTGAAGTATAAATTTCGAACGCGCGTCATCTTCATTGATATTGACAAGGGCAAGATTTTGGGGATTATGCGGAAACGGAGAAATTGTTTTTGTGTGCAAGTAGTATTGGCATGAAATGAGGGAATTAGAGAAAGGTGGCTGGTACTAATTTAGTTCCTATAAMGGTAAATTTGTATTATTAGTGTAGAAATGATAGCAATAACTTTTTCTTATTATTTTTCTTTAATTTTAAATATTAAATTGAAAATAAAAAACTAGGAAAATTTTCATTTTGATCCATTATATCGGTCACATTCCATAAAAGGTACATTAAATTGGCCATCATCAAATCATACCTGCTAAGTTAACCAATTTATCAAAAAAGGTTCAAAAAAGCTTGATCGAATTTTTTCCTAACGTGGTATTATTCTATATTTTCTTATCAATTTTCTATAATTGTAAAAACTAAATTAAAGACAAAAATGTGTTTTGCTCTCTCTTTTCTTTTCTCGTTTTTCATTTCTCTTTCCGTTAATCTAATTAATAAAATTTAATCAATAAGAATTAATATAAATTGTTTATATAAATATAAAAATATAATAGAAACATTACATACAATAATTATAATTGAAATTCTCAACCTTCAAATTTAAACTAATAATATTTGGGTAGGTCTTGGGTGAGACCGGTCTGATAGTATGAGACCACTTTTTACCAGATTCATTAATTGATCCACCCAACCCATCCGACCCGTCCTAACTCATCCATTTAATAAATAAATAAGAAAAATATATTAATTTTCTATCACAAGCAAGCACACGCACAAGTGTGCTCCCCCACCTCCGGACTCAGGCCGCCACTTCCGATCGCCGGCCGCCACCTCCATTATTTACCGGCGATATTTTTTTACAAATCCTATATCGTTGTAATTGTCTCGTCTCCCTCATTTCAAATTTCCAATTAGACTTATAATTTAATACTCCCACCGTAGATCTGAGGTCAAAGTCACAAATTCATCAATTTTAACCTCCAATTTAAAGCGATTCACCGGACGAAATTTTGATTAAACAAAACGTATCACATAATCGAGTAATTGTCTCGATCCACTCTATAAAACTTCGAATTCAATAAAAAAAAAAACGTCACCATAAAAGTATCACAAAATACACTTATTTTTTTTATCACAA
>BMAC01000117.1:349840-401305 GCA_014905375.1 Phtheirospermum japonicum
AAGTAGTATGAATTTTTACAATATCTGATCAAGTATCACAAAATATATTAAAAGTATCAGAAAAGATATTAAAAGTATCACAGAACACACTTATTTTTGTATCACAGAAATAGTATGAATTTTACAATATCTGATCAAGTATCACAAAATATATTAAAAGTATCAGAAAAGATATTAAAAGTATCACATAACACACTTATTTTTGTATCACAAAAGTAGTATGATTTTTTACAATATCTGGTCAAGTATCACAAAATATATTAAAAGTATCAGAAAAGATATTAAAAGTATCACAGAATACATTTATTACAAAATGTAGTACAATGTACAAGTATTAGAAAATATGCGATACTTTTAATATATTTTGTGATACGCGATCAATTTTTTTAATAATTTTAATTATTTAAATGTAATAGGCACATATGTAAGTAAAAGAAATGAAATTATAGAATATGTAATATTTTAATTATATTTCGTAAACAACATTTTTGATATTGATTTTGTAAAGCCGGAAAAAAAATAGAATCTGCCCAGTTTTAAGTATTACAAAAGTAGTTAAAAGTATCACAGATTCAAGTAAAAGTATCACAAAATCGACACATGTTATATTTTATATTTTTACATCTTTTTTTTTTTTTACAAAAATCAAGTATCAAAAAATGTTGTTTACGAAATATAATTAAAATATTACATATTCTATAATTTCATTTCTTGTTACTTACATATGTCCCTATTACATTTAAATAATTAAAATTATTAAAAAAATTGATCGCATATCACAAAATATATTAAAAGTATCGCATATTTTCTAATACTTGTACATTGTAATACATTATAAGTTTCTGTGATACTAATATCTTTTCTAATACTTTTAATATATTTTGTGATACTTGATCAGATAATTGTAAAAATCATACTACTTTCTGTGATAAAAAATAAATGTGTTATGTGATACTTTTAATATCTTTTCTGATACTTTTAATATATTTTGTGATATACAGTTTGTAAAAATTCATACTATTTATGCGATACAAAAATAAGTGTGTTCTGTGATACTTTAATATCTTTTCTGATACTTTTAATATATTTTGTGATACTTGATCAGATATTGTAAAAATTCATACTACTTAAGTAGTATGAATTTTTACAATATCTGATCAAGTATCACAAAATATATTAAAAGTATCAGAAAAGATATTAAAAGTATCACAGAACACACTTATTTTTGTATCACAGAAATAGTATGAATTTTACAATATCTGATCAAGTATCACAAAATATATTAAAAGTATCAGAAAAGATATTAAAAGTATCACATAACACACTTATTTTTGTATCACAAAAGTAGTATGATTTTTTACAATATCTGGTCAAGTATCACAAAATATATTAAAAGTATCAGAAAAGATATTAAAAGTATCACAGAATACATTTATTACAAAATGTAGTACAATGTACAAGTATTAGAAAATATGCGATACTTTTAATATATTTTGTGATACGCGATCAATTTTTTTAATAATTTTAATTATTTAAATGTAATAGGCACATATGTAAGTAAAAGAAATGAAATTATAGAATATGTAATATTTTAATTATATTTCGTAAACAACATTTTTGATATTGATTTTGTAAAAAAAAAAAAAGATGTAAAAATATAAAATATAACATGTGTCGATTTTGTGATACTTTTACTTGAATCTGTGATACTTTTAACTACTTTTGTAATACTTAAAACTGGGCAGATTCTATTTTTTTTCCGGCAAAAAAATATACGTAATTATAGAAATCAAATATCAAGAATTATGTGATACTTCAACTATTTTTTGTGATACTTGAACAAGTTTTTGTGATACTCCAACATCTCACCATCCAAAATTTGCATATAACATATGCATATTGATAAAATCATTTTCAAAAGCCAAATTAATACAAAATAAACTTAATAAACATCTCAACATCTGAACACACCACATCACCGGCGACACACATGCGCCCAAAATCACAATTGTTGAGAGAGAGATTGAGTGAGAAATTGAGACGAAAGAAAAGAAGAAAAGAGAGAAAAAAAAAAAGGCTACCTTCGTCGGTGTTCACCGATTTGAAAATATAAATTGAGAAAATCATAGATTGCAACGCGAGGAGTTGAACGGTGGTTTTCGATCCGAAATCGGCCTGATAAATCGTCATAGATCTGAGGTCAAAGTTAACAATTTATAAAGTTTGACCTTAGATTTACAAAGATCGGAACATCAAATCGTAAATCTGATTCCAGATTTAGAATGAGAAAGTCGAGACGATTCAAATTGTATAATCATTATTTTTTTTGGTCGCCGGAGGACAGGGGCCGCCCGGACGACGGTGGTCGGCGGTATGGTGCAAGAGAGAAACGGTGAAAATGGGAGGGGGGCAGCTGGGAAAATGATAGCAAATTTTTATTTTTTTTCTTTTTTATATCTAGGGTTAGGGGACAGGTGGGTGGACGAACGGGTTGGGCAGCGAGCGGGTTGGACAAATGAGCATGATAAAAAGTGGTCTCATACTATGAAATCGGTCTCACCCAAGTATTTGCCATAATATTTTAATTAATGGATCTAATTTATTGGATTAAATTTTCTATTCCAAATCTCCACTCTGTAGTTTTGTATTTACCCTAATTCTGTAATTTGGTGAGAAACATTTTTATTAGTAACAACTTCAATTTGTATGAAACATAAATAGAATTGGAGCTAAATGCTAGGCAATTAGGTTAGGGTTTCATAAATCCTCTGCGGCTGTTCCATTCGGTCATCTTCTTCTGCAAACATGGGAATCCTATCAATGAATCTTCTTAATCTGCTAAAGCCCAACTCCAAATCCCTCTCCTCCCCAAAGTTGGGTTACATCCGTAGGATTTCATCTCAACCAGCTGTCACCAGCTTTGATGCAGCAATCCCGCCGCCGTCAAAGCAGCACAACAACAAACTCATGTTACTGATCCAGCGTTTTGTCAAGAAATCTGTAAATTACTCTCTAATTTCAACTGCCCAAGAAAAGTCTTCGTGGAAAGATCATCATATTAAACTCTCCCATCCCAGCTCCCTTGCTTTTGCTCGCCATGGTAGTTATATTCTTGCCGGTGCTTGCAAAAATCTGATGTTGGTGTTCTTTTACGACTTAGATCCACGTTGGCCTCAGGAAGCTCTGTGGGACCCCACGGCCAACGAGGTCATCAAAATCCTTCCTGAATTCGACCCTCCACGTGACCATTTTGAGAATTGTTACCGCAGAGTCAGCTACAGGGACATTTGTTGTTATGGTTTCGGGTTTGATCGCGAGTCTCAGGACTACAAGGTGCTAAGATATCTCATGTTTTATTATGACGATGGCTCTGATTCTTATGATTATACCTACATTGATCTGTACTCGCTCAAAACTGATACCTGGAAGGACATTACTTTGGATTCTAAGTCTTATGACTTAGCTCTCCTCTCAGGAGGGGCTAAAATTCACATAAATGGCGTTTCTTATTGGGAGGCAATCTTTTCCCTGGTGGACCCAGGCGTAGTTATTCTTTCTTTCGACTTTGCTATAGAAAAGTTCTCTCATATCCCTCTGCCCGTGGAAATCCAAGTGGGAAGTTTTGATCCGGAGATTCGTGCCAAGAATAAAAGAGAGTTTGAGAAAAAATTGCTTGTTAAATATGTTCTTGCTGATCTTGACGGGTCGCTCAGTGCTGTTGTGCACTCAAAGCTGGTTCGAGCTGCTGATCTTGACTGGTCGGTTGTGCACTCAAAGCTGGTTGATCCTGCTGAAGGAGAAGGAGAAGGAGAAGGAGAAGGATATGGAGATGGAGTTGGAGATGGAGATGGAGAGGAAGAGAAGCAAAAGCAGCCTTTTGCTTTCGAGATTCGGGTATGGAGTGGTGAAGAATGGGAGCCGAGAGGGGACCAAATCACAATTGAGGTCCCTGGCGGTGTTGCCAAGGTGTTGGGCCTCTTTCAAAATGATAAATTACTTCTTCAAAGTGGTGGTTCCAAGGGTGAACTACTGCTTTTCGATTGTGCAGCAAGCGAGCTCGACAATCTCGGTGTCCATGCTGATCCCAGGCGGCTCAATATTTACCCTTATGTTGGGAACTCAGCTGCCTTCAACTCAATGGATGGAAAATAATAATAGCGCATGTGTGTACGATTTTATGATGATTGCATCTTTCTTTTTAAGGAGTACTCCTATATATATGTGTGGTGTTGCAATGATGTTATTTTTCAGCTACTAATGTTTCTTTAAATTTGTGGCATGAATGACTTATTGAGTGAGCTATGCTTTCCCTGCGATTGGATTGTGGTTAGAAAAATCAAACCCAAGGCCTCTTACATCAACCTTACATCAAAGCGATGTAACCTGGTAGACCCCACTTTAGCTTTGTCCTGGCTAGCACAACACAACATATTAGGAAATAACGCTAAGATTGTGTTCACATTAGGAGATAATAACTGTTTGGAATTTCGAGGGATTTGAACAGTAACACGCCTTAACATGATTGATTAAGTTATTGAGATGACACTTAAATAAATTTTAAGTTTAGTTGAATGATTCAGAATTAAAAGAAATTTTACCAAAATTTTGTATAAAGATTATAATAATTTTAAGTTTAATTGAGTGATTCAGAAATAAAAGGAATTTCACCAAAACTTTGTATAAAGGTTATAATTAGCAGAGTTCAAGTGAATGTTCTTTATAAATTGAATTCGTCTAACTAAGCCGTGTAGGAATTTTGTTTGAATTATCATTAGATTGATGTCATATATAAATGCCGATAGTGTCACACTATATGCAATTACTTTTCCAACTTAAGAGTGTATCAAGAAAGTAATGCATATTCAATTTGAAATTGTAATATTTAATTGTTAATAATTATGATGTTGATTTCTATTTGATAGAAATTACTTAATTAAATTAAATTGGATTTGAATTTAATTATTTATGTTATATTAATAGAGATACTTGGATCAAAATTGTTTTGGGCACATGTCTTTGACAATCCAACCCTTTAGGTTTAGAGTTCTCTTATGTACCTAGTATAAATATAACAAAAAGTCATAAGTTGACTAGTGAGAGAAAGATAGTTTTTAGAAAATATCATAACAAATCCTGATTTTGAGATTGAGGATTTCTTTGAGCTTTTCGTGAGATTAATTGCGTGGATATCTTAGTGTTGAACTCGAATCTAGATCTGGTTTCATGCTTTTATCTCGGTTATTTATCATATAAATATATTCGTTCACAGTATAGAACTAGTTGGATCTAATAAAATTGGTTTATGCTTTTATCTCGTTTATTTATCATATAAATATATTCATTCACATTATATATTGAATCTAATAAAATTTTAAAACTTACGTTGCACGAGCATGGTGTTCGTCTTAATTAGATTAATATAATTATTTTATAGTAACATAAATAATTAAATTAATATAATGTGGCACATAATTATTTTTATATCGTGTATCAATTTTTTCATTTCCAATATTGATCCATTGGAGATGCTCTAAAGATTTCATAATTTGATAAATATTTGGGTGAGACCGGTATTACACTATGAGACCACTTTTTACCATTTACTTAAACCCACTCGGAGCCCCACCCGCCACCCACCCGGAACCCCACCCTCTATCCACCCGCTACCCACCTTTCAATTGCACGTGAGAATAATTCCTAAATTCCTATCTCAGATGCTCAAGAACAGAACTAGAGAGACGCAAAGAAAACCTCTCACATCTTCACCGTTGGGAATCTTCCAAATATCCACCGGTGAATCAAAAAATCAAAGGCGACACACTTGATTCTTCAACTCAAATCTTCATAGAGTTGATTTTGTTGAACGCCAAAATCGAAGCAATATTCATCGCGTGTCACCGCCTATCCGCCGTTCAAGGTCTGCCATCCCAGTTTTTGCCGTCACTAATTCAGGGATCATCTTCAAAAGGTTGTTGATTCGGTAATCCAATTTTTTAATTGTCCATACTTTGTAATCATCAATTGGGAAATAATCTGATTCAAGCCCTAATTTATCCAAATAATCCTTTGGTTGCTTGAATAATTTGCTGCAAATGGGGAATTTATCCAAGTGTTCATCAATCCCAAGATTGTGTTTTATTATTTTTTTTTTTTAAGGTTTATTCGGATTCAAATTGATTGAGTTGGGCTGAATTTTCTTTTTGAATGAATTTGGAATAATTTAGTTTTTAGATTGTTTAAAATTTTATTTTTTAGGGGTTGAAGCTAAAGTTTCATTTATACTTTATTGAAATCAGTTCTCTTTTTGTTTACTTGTTCCCATGTGTTTTTTGATTCTTTAATATATTGCTATTTATCTAAAATTTTAGTGTCTTGAATACTATAGACAAATCAAAGAAGATAAGGCAATGGCTCCAAAGCAGCCAAACATTGGACTATTTGCGGAGTTGAAAAAGGGTCATGTTGTTACCCCAAAGAATGAGCCCCTCTCCAGTCGGATAAGAAAGGAGTAAGCTATTTTTACATGTTTATTGGTTAATCAACTTGATGTTAGATTACATAAATCTGTTGATTTCAATTTTTTAACTTAGTAATAAGTCTGTTTATATGTAACTGAATTTTGCATTTTGTTCATGTTTAGTTTATAGGAGTTGAAAATAAAAACTGTTAACATGTTCATGTTTAGTTTATAGGAGTTTATATGTAGCTGATTTCAATTTTCTTTGTCACTAATCTTTATTTTATTTTATTTTTTTTATTTTGTAAACTGATGAGTAATATGGTCTCAGCATAGTCGTCATATACTCTTAAGACTATTAACATGATATTCTATGATTCTCATTGCCATCTGTGTGTACTATTGATGTCGCTTTATGTTAACAAGCGCCAACCAGTTCTATTATTGATGATGGTTCGGATAATAATTGTCATGTTACTTGTTCCAAATCTTACTTTTTCGTTATTGGGTTCGATTCATTGTTTGAGGCTATATACTCTATTATTCTATAATAATATGTTAATACAGAGCATAGTGTTTATAAGACATTTAATGATGGCCCCATGCTCTGTAATGCTAATATAAATTAGATATTTTCCATTCATTCCCTTGCTAATGTAATTCAATGTAAAATATTTCTTTTTTCTGCATAAAGGATCGCTTGTGATCGACATTGCCCAATTTGATGGAATCCTAAAAATTATTTCTGAGTTCAACAATGCCCTCCTATCTGAACCAGTAATCTGATAATGTTGGTGAGGCTACTGAGCAAGAAAGCGGAAACATACGTGTGCAAGTTTGTTGATGGGTTTCAGAGTTGAAGTTATTTATTGGTTATCATCAAAGTCGATTGCAGGTTTGTTCACGGGTAGACGTGGCAAGGGATTCTCTTTGGAGGAGCTAAAATCTGCAGGGATCCCAAAAATACTTGCCCCATCTATTGGTATCTCCGTCGACCATCGCCATAGAAACCGGTCCTTGGAGGGTCTGTATACAAGTGTCCAGAGGCTATTAACATACAAGTCTAATTATTTCTTCTTATCTCGGCCAGTGGGATGACGTTTGGCGTGGGATTACAATTCTAATTATTGTTGTGGTGTGGGTTTCTAGTTCTCTTGATAAATGGGATTACAATTCTAATTATTGTTGTAGTGTGGGTTTCCAGTTCTCTTGATAAATGGACTGAGATCTCGGTTGATTTTGACCGTCCTTTTTATCATAACCCCTGTAGATGGGTTACTTATTGTGATGTCATTGTTGAAGGGTTTGCTTATTGGATTGTGGTTGATAGTCAGCCATTTTTAATTACTATGACAGTAAGCCATTTTTTAAGTAAAAAAAGTGAGACATAAGTTCGACTATTGTTATTTTTGGTTGGTCATAGTATCACAAAAGACTATTATAATATCACAAAACATTGATAAAGGTCATGTTTTTGGAGTTTTTATTTGTCATTCTAATATTTTTTTGTTTCATTGATCTTCTATTAGAGTTTTGAAGAGAAGTGTTATAATTTATATCAAAAGTATTACATTTGTAATTTATACTATTTAAAATAAAAATATTACTAGTTTCAGTAAAAGTATTACAATATAAGTTTAAAGTATCACAAGTCTTAGCAAAAGTATCACAAAACAATGCATGTGTTTTTTCAGTAATTTTATAGTTTTCACTATTCTCGATAAAAGCATCACAATATCGATTTAAATTATCACATACTTTATAAAAATATTATAAATTGTCTTAAATGTATTATAATTACATTTAAAAGTATCATAAATTTTTGAATCAGTAGTTTTGTGAGTATCACAAAATTATCTTAAAGTATTACAATATATGATTAATGTATCGCGAAAAGATGACAATTGTGTGAGTGATTCATTTCAATTATTTCTCAAACTAATATATAATAGTTTCAACCATAGTATCCAGTAGAATTATCACAATATTGATATAACGTATCATAAAATGTAGTACATGTATAACAAAATATAGCTATAGTATTACAAAACATAGTTCGTCTAATTTTATATTTAATTTTTTTACGTCTATATATATTTTATAATAAGTGTTACAAAGTTTTGTTAAAGTATCACAAAATATAACTATAGTATTACAAAATATAGTTCGTCTATATTAATATATATATATATATTTTTTACGTCTATATATATTTTATAGTAAGTATTAAAAAATGTTATTAAAGTATCACAAAATATAACTATAGTATTACAAAACATAGTTCGTCTAAATCTATATTTAAATCTTGTACGTCTTTATATATTTCATAATAAGTATTACAAAGTGTTGTTAAAGTATCACAAAATATAACTAAAGTATTACAAAACATAGTTCGTCTAAATTTATATTTAATTTTTTTACGTCTATATATATTTTATAGTAAGTATTACAAAATGTTGTTCAAGTATCACAAAATATAACTATAATATTACAAAACATAGTTCGTCTATATTTATATTTAATTTTTTTTTACGTGAAAATCATACTAAATATAAATGTTTTTCATGAAAGATATACAAAAAATCATACTGAATATAAATGTTTTTCATGCTCTCAGGTCACAGAAACCAAGATTTGGAAAAATGAATGAAAACAAAGGAAATGGTCAAAATAATCCACAACACATTTTCTTAAAAGCCTTCACAATATGCTGCAGGCCTTTCAGACCTTTCTCTTCCTTTTCTTATTTTTCTTGTTTTGTTTTTCTTAAAATTATTTATTTATTTATTCTGTTTTTTATTTCCATTGAAGGTAAGATTGGAGCAGCTGCTTACATCGAATGCAGTACAAAAACACATGTGACGTGTTTTACTTTGAATGCAGTGCGATCAAGATTGGTACTGCTCCAGGGTGGTCTACGAAGAAATGTTAACCCACGCGAAGATCTGGAAGGAAAAAATGTTATTTTTTTAAAATGCACCAAAAAATAATTCTAAAAAGTAAAAACGAAATACAACTTTGTATGATAGTAGACACCAATTTCCCAAATTAAAGGATTAATCAGGATCCAACCAACAAATATTTGTAAAAATCGATGTTGTTCAACAATTCAAGGCTCATAAGAACAGTATTAAAATATAAAAACCCAAGGTATCAGATTTTTTTCAATTACAAAAGAAATTGGGGAATATAAATACTTAAGGAGACTGAAGGGATCAAACATGAAAGATGAATAACCGATTGGGGATGAGTGAACGGCAATATTTTCTCAAGAAGATGAATTCTCCCATCTCTGCGTCCTCTGTATGTCTGTTTTGAGTTTTTTTTTTATATAATAAAAAAATGGGTCAGCGGGTCAAGTATGGTACGAATGGGTTAATTAATGAATTTGTTAAAATGTGGTCTCATTCTATGAGACCGGTCTCATCCAAGACCTACTCTCATAATTTATATAGTAACATAAAAAAGATTGCATAAAGAGTCTATAATTGGAAAAAAAACTGCCTTTCGCAAATACTATAAAAAAAGATTGAATAAATCAACGAGCCATGCCAAAAGACTGCTATTTGATTGATAATTATACACTGAATGAAAGATGGTCACATAAATAAAATATTTTAACATCAGACTGTTTTGAACCATAAATAAAATACAGTTTAGAGAAATGAAACCTAACAAACCTTCTCCAATTTATAAATAACCACAATCTATATATATATATATAACAATATTATTGACTATATGGGGCAATTGTTTTTAATCCTTCCAAAATTATTTTCTTTCCAAAAGAAATCTTTTTGGCGCAAAGTCACAATTGTTGACTTTTCAAATATTTTTTTTAAATTTAAATCTCACAGCACACAATTGTTGACTTTTCAACTACCTTTTTTTTATAATTTAAATCTCACGGCACACTATTGTTGACTTTTCAACATAGGTTTCAAAAATGCAGTCGTGTATTTTTTTTAAATAATTTAAATTTTCAAGTAGCCGATTTCGATATTCTGACTAAAATTAGGATATAATTGCTTAAATTGAATTTGTGAACCAAGATTTTGAATTTTTTAAAGCTCTGAATCCAGATTTTTGAAAAATCAATTTCAATTTTTTGAAATCTTAGAATTTCAAATTTGAGAACCACATAAATTGAGTTTTTAAAAACGCACAATTTTAAAATTATATATATATCTCCAATTATTAGGTTTTAAAATCAGTTTTTCTATCATCTTATTAGTGATTATAATGATAAATTTTATTTATATAATATTCAAATGTTCAAATTTTGATTAAAGTTAAACTGTATTTTTTGGTAATTTGAATTGAAATAATAGATAAAGCAATCATAATAAAATCAACTATAAAAATAAATTAAATTACATTCCCTGAATAAAGAAAAATAAAGCATGAAAATAAATTAAATTACAGACCCTAAGAAAAAATTGGGATCCAAAAAAACAAAGTAAGGTATCAAACTTAAATAAATTACAGGCCCCAAATATAACTAAGGGCGCGGATATACGCACCCCAGGAATTTATGAGTTCACCCCAAATGATTTTAGACAAAATTAACCCTAGTGAAAAAGACAAAAATAACCTTACTTACAATATTAATTAAAATAGAAAAAATAAAATTTATACAATTTTATATATATATAACATAAATGGAATATTTACAGAATTAACACCTCCTAGCATTATACAATCTTTGTTTTTTCCTTGCAAACATAATGGAGCATTACAGATGGAGTAATTCACAACACAGATTTGTTAATAGTTCGCCGTCTATAGGATTCAAAATCGAAATTATTAAAATAAAAAATAAAAAATCAATCAAGCGTGGAACTGATAAGGCTGGTGATGAATCCAAGCAAAATTGAGGAGGACTTGTTCCACCACCAGCTGGGCCCACCCCCGTCGTCTCACCATGAACAATTCCTGGACCCTCACCACACTCAATCCCAACACTCTATTGACGACGACGACTTCTCGCTCGCCGAGATCGATCTCTTCCGCGGCGGTGGCGACACCTCGTCCGATGCCGAAATCCCCCTCCCCCCGCCGAACGGAGAGGCGCCATCTCAAAACTCTAATATGCCCAATCCCCCCTTATTCAACCGTAACAACACCCCAATTCGTCGCGCCACGCTTCGAATTAGCACCGAACCCTATATTTCCAGAAATTTTAATTAAATTGAAGCGTGGAACTGATGAATAAGATCAAGCGACCTCAATTTAGTCCCAACAGGATCAAAATCCACCGTACCGCTATCCAACACCGCCACATTCTCATAGCTCCGGCGTCGCTCCGCCACCGCCGCGACCGACGGCGAAAGCTGCCTCTTCAGCCTCTTATTCTTTATCGAACACTCCCTCAGCCTCCCCTCAACCTTCTCCACGGACCTCGAGTTCTGCTCATCCTCGTCATCGCCCATCTCCATAAATTTTATATTCTCTTTCTCTCGCTTTTCTTTTCTTTTTCTTTTCGTTGTCTTATTATTATTCTATTTTATTTTATTTAGTTTATTATATTATTTATTATAATATATGAGGGTAAAATGGGGTGTTATGGGGTTAACTTAGTAAAATGAAATACATATTAAAATATCTTGGGGTGTTCTTATCAAACGGGGTGAACTCATAAATTATTGGGGTGCATATATCCGTGCCCTATAACTAATTTGGCAAAAAAATAATAATACATTAAAGCATATTAAGTTGAACAAATATTAATCTCCTTACATAATTAAACTCTAAAAAATCTGGTATCTTCTACAACATTTTTGTTTTAAAAAATGGTAGTTTATTTAATCCGATTTACTTGCAGAATTAGAATCATAAACAAAGGAAATACAGTAAATCCAATTTTTGATTTCATACGATTTATTTTCCTAATTAAAGACATTAAATTTATGGAAAATGCAGCAGATCGATTTTTTAAAAATAAAATCAACCAATAAAAAATGTGCAAAAAATAGAATCGAAAACAAAAGAAAATACAGTAGATCAGATTTTTATTCAATATTGAATAATTATGAGATTTCAAGTCCGAATCATATTTTTTAAGAAATCAGATTTCATACGATTTCTTTGTCTTATCAAATATATTTAATTTATGGAAAATGCTACAGATTGATTTTTTCACTCTAAAATCAACCAATAAAAAATATACAAAAAATAGAATCTTAAACAAAGAAAATACAATACATCAGATATTTATTCAATATTGAATAATTCTGATATTTCGAGTCGGACTCATAATTTAAAAAAAAATCAGATTTTATACGATTTGTTTGCCTAATTAAAGACATTTAATTCATGAAATAAATCTATTTTTTCGTCCATAATCGACAAATAAAAAATAGACAAAAATTAAAATCGAATACAATATCTATAATGAGGGGATACGAAATCATATCTGTTTGGTTATCAAAATTCCAAAACTTGAATCTCTAGGGTTTCAGTTAATCTCTTTATAAATATATGTTCATATTATTTGCAAATCAATTTCAATTCCCCACTCGAATGTCTCTGTGCATTTTCTCTATATATTCAAAACTTGGGCAGTAAAGTTTTTTGGAACGATGCCTCCTTTTTAGGACTCATCAAAAGACATCGATCGAACGAATAAAAAAGCACTTAAACTTAGAGTTTTTCGATCTTTTGCTCGGTCGGGATTTGATGATAAGGAACAAAGACTTCCATGGGGATCGTTTTTCATGATTCAGAGGTAATTGTTGGTTCTCAATAATTTTAATATTATATATAGATATATAGGTTCGGGTAGTCTACTAAATTTTATCATTATATATAGATATATAGGTTCGAATTGTCTACTAATATTCGATTAATGTATTGAATTGACTTAAATTGTCTCTAATTATGAAAAACATGGATGACGAATTATTGGTGTTATAAAGAAGATCAATGTCAAGTTGTTCGAGAATCGAATGTCTTAGTTTATTATTATTATTATTATTATTATTATTATTATTATTATTATTATTATTTATTAAGGGAAATTGTCAAATAGTACCCCAGGTGGAGGTCCATTTGTCAATTAGTCCTACATCCAATTTTAAGTCAAATAGTGCCAAATAGTCCAAAATTGTGATATGAATATACCACAATACCCTTACTATTGAATAACTAACAATAATAATAATAATAATAATAATAATAATAATAATAATAATAATAATAATAATAATAATAATAAAATGGGCCACCTGCTGCCGCCACCGGAAAATTTTCCGACGAGATTTTTCTTTTTTTGCCTAGTAAATATAAAGTTTGTCGTCGGTCTGCCGGAAAATTTTCCGGCCGCCGGAATTTTTTTCCGGTCAAATTTTCGTTTCCTAGATCATCTAAAAATATTTTTCGACTGCCGGAATTTATTTTCGGCGTTTTTTTTTTTTTGCCCACAGAATTTTTTACTGTATGTCTGAGTTTCTTACTACATTTCATGGAGTCAGTGCAATCAGTTTTTTTTTTTCAAACCATATATTTTTCTTACTATATGTCTGGATTTTTACTATGTGTATGTATTTTTTACTATATGTGGAAACATTTCTTCCTATATGTCCAAACATTTTTTACTTAATGTCCAAAAAATAATTCCGGTCACCGGAAATATTTCTTACTATATGTCCGAATTTCTTACTATATGTAACAAATTTTTTATTTAATGTCCAAAAATTCATACTTGATGACAAAAAGTATTTTATTTGATTGCAAAAGTTTCTTGTTTTGATGTGCAAATGTTGTTATGTATTTTTTTACTTATTACACACTTTTTTTTTACTTATTACACTCTTTTGTTTTGCCAAAAAAAAATCTTGCTTAATAGCAAATTATTATTGTGTATTTTCTTATTTAATACAAATTATATATTATTTTATAGTAAAATATCATACTTTATGTTCAAAAAATTAATAAAGTTTCTTACTTTATATCCTTAAAAGTAAGAAAGTTTGTTATTTTATATTCGAAAAAGTAGGAAAAGTTCTTATTTTATAGTGAATTTCTTACTTTATTTTCTAAAATAAATATATTTTTAATTTATGTTCAAAAATAAAAAGAAAAAATCTTACTTTATAGTGGAAACCTCATATTTTATGTACGAAAAAGTAAGAAATTTTCTTATTAAAATTTCTTACTTTATAGTTAGATTTCAAACTTTATATTTGTTGGGTAAAAAAAAAATTCTCGCCGGAAAATTTTCCGGCGGGAGGTGGTGGTGTATTATTTATTATTATTATTATTATTATTATTATTATTATTATTATTATTATTATTATTATTATTATTAGGGGTAACCTTGTAATTGTATATTTATGGTTGGACTATTTGACATTTTGTATAATTAGTCAAAGTATTTGACAAAAATATCTTTTCCTATTTAGTATTTGGCAATTGCCCATTATTATTATTATTATTATTATTATTATTATTATTATTATTATTATTAGTTGTTGTAGTAGTACTACTACTACTACTACTAGTACTACTACTATATTATTTAGCTATTACTGCATTTATTACCGCTATTGGGTTTTCAAGTTTGAGGTTGATTATTATTTTTTGAGTTAAATAGAGGGTGATAAACATTTTATGCTTGAACGGTATTCATGTGATTTAGAATCTAATATTCTTCAGATTTTAATTTGCTTAATAAAATCTTTTTATTATATACTTTTATCTTTAATATGGATGTGTATGGCCTCATTTTTATACATAGATTACTATTATATTGTAATCTTTTATAGAGTTTACCATTAATTCAATTTTAATAAATAATATTGACATAGTGTAAAAGACAATTTGGTCAAGTGAATCTATACTAAGTATACTGTATTGATCTAATGTTTTCAAAATTTTGATTACTATCATGTGACCTAAAGCAGGAATTAAAAATCATCCAAAACATACAAAATATAAAAGGAGTAAATAAATTACAATCATTAAAAGAATAAGTAAACACATTCGCCTAATCTGATTGTGTACAAAACAAAAATGCATGCACTAATTAATCATCACTGGTATCAATAAATGAGTAATGTGAAATAAAGTAACAGATAAAACCGCGTTCACACTTTAGTTATGACGTATGAAAACCTTTTATTTTTCTTATATATAGCTATAAACAATCAATTGTATTTAATAATTTAAAAAAATGAATTGTAATTTGTACTTTTTCCAGTATATAGTATGTTTTTGAAAAAATTGAAAAATCTTAGCCTTGAGTAGAATATTAATGGTTGAAAGGTAATTAGATAATGAAAACTATATATATGTTACAACTTTGTAAAAAAAAATTACTTCTTCGTAAATAACACAGTTTTCCAGATTTTCATAATATACAAGTTGTACAATCTCGGGAAAAATATTAATTTTATTATATTCTATAAAAATTATTAAAAATAGTAAAAATAATTCCGAAATTATATTTTCATTTGAAATCTTATAGCTAAATCATATTGATATATTAGTAAGAAGTTTTGTGAAATAACTTCTTTATTAATGGAAAAGTATTTTTTATATTTTCCAAGTAAATCCTCTCGATATATTAAAAAGTAATTTTTATTTTTAAGAATCCTGATAATTGAAGAGTCTATTTACTAGAGAAGATATACGCTTAAATTCACCTATTAAATATATTGTGTATCTTCTGGATTCGCAAAATATTTGTTTTAAATATATCTCTTTGTGCCTATAAAGATTATCACATATTGCAGAATAATAAACACTAACAACCTAAATTCTATCATCGCACAACATTTTTGTTTATCATAGTTTCAAGTGAAAAGGCACATACACACATACACACACAACTAAACATCCATATACAAACATAGGGCAGGTATTTATATTTGAAGCAGCGCATTGATATGAGGAGGAAGACCGATTTAATAGGAAAAAGAGTACAAACAAACAACACTCGGCAAGGTAATTCTTTTATATTTTTTTCTTTTTTTTTATTTTTTTGGAACTAGATTATGATTTAAACTGAATGGGTTAAAGAATTTGTCATACCTGTTTTTTCTGTCAATCCTTTAAACCTGCAGTTTAGAACTATACAAATTAAGATTATATTTATATGTTATTATGTGTAGTTAAAAATTAAATAGGTGACAGGTGCATAAAATTTGTTTTACCGCTTAACTTCAGTCTTATGAGTTGTTCTCGACATATGTAACTTTGCAAATTATCTACAACCTGTGATAAAGTAAAATCAGTTAGTATTGATTTATCATAAAGCTGTAGATTATTAGGTATAAAATTTATTTGTATATACGTATATTAGTTTGAAATCTATTACTTATCTTTTATTGTGTGTGTGATCCCTTTGCTCATCAACACTTCTTCAGTTTTTCTTTTTCAAACCTGAGATACAAATAAAACTCCTTTCAGTTATGTGATAAAAACATATAATTAATATAAAACTATTTTTATTGAACTAAAATGTTGTTTTATTTTATTTGGAATGGCAATGTAAGTGTAATTTAATGATGACATTTTGGTACTTATCTTTTTTCATGCTGTGAGGTATTATTTGTTCTCCAAAATATATGTTCCAAAACCTGCAAGATTGATGCTATAAGATTTCAGATTCAACATAGACAAATAAAATTGCATAACAAATATCAAACAGTATATTATATAAAATATGCAGATGTTAGTTTCTTACAAAAATATGTTTGTGTTCGTGGCATTGTTACACCTACTTAGACCCTCGACTCTATTCAGAAGCATTATCATAAAGATAGGTCATGTTAGGTTTCCAGCCGATAAACTTAGACCTAATAAAATGTTCAATTTAAAAGTAGCAATACAATTATGTTAAAAGATATGTTGTATACTTATCTTCTTTTTTTTTCCAGTTGTTAATGTTCCCTTGCTTTATCTTGCATGTTTGCTTCCTTTTGAAAGTTGTTTAAACTAGACCTGATACACTGGTAGAGAACAATTAGATCACAACATAAGATAAAATATCAATATGATTCATATAATGAATATTGACAAAATATTCAGATATTATTAGTTACATATAGCAGTCTGTTTTATAACTGTCATCCAACCCAAGCAAATTGGTTTAGCATACATTTTGTGATTATGTTTCTATATTCAATGAAATTTTGAAATTATCTAAGAAAACATAAATAGTTAAAATGTTACCTTTCTTTGTGAAAAATTATGTGTATTTATCTCAGCCTTATAATAGTTAATGATATTTATCAACTAAAATCTGTACATGCAGCAACTCTCAAATGACTTTAACAACATAATTAGGACTTATCTTTTAATAAGTCTATCTTATGTATAACAATTGTAGTAAAATTAAATCAGGTAGCTTATATGCAATAATTATATTTTTAAAATTTATTCATTCTTCTAAACTGTATATTGTCAATGGATTATATAACATATATAGATAATAGCATTTTAATAAAAGATGTCTTTTTCGTGGCATTGTTATACCTACTTAGACCTTGGGCTCTATTAGGAGGCATTATCATCCAAGATAGGTCATGTCAGGTTTTCAATCGATAAATTTAGACATATTATATTTTTCGGATTTAAAAGTGTTATAAGAACTATCATATAGATATGTTGTATAATTATCATCCAAGATAAGCAAATGAGGTAAGCTTACAGTTTGTGATTATGTTTCTATATTCAATGACATTTCAAAAATATGTAAGAACAATATCAAAATAATGTGATATAGAAAGATGATACATAGGAAGAACAATCTTAGCAAAGGGAATAACATATATTTATTAATTGCATAGTCATTCACAGTAAGATAAATAAATTTCATACTCCATTCAAAACAGTGTAGCAGATATTCAGCAATTTCATACTCATTCCAAGTAAGATAGTTAAACAACAATGCCATATATATGATCAATATTAACATATCATGTCAGAGATTATAATGCCAAAATATGACACATTAATCAAAATATGCAAAAACAACATGATTCAGATCCCACAACTTGTATAAAAGTATAATGTAATTTCTTAATAAAGAATTGTATCATAATACATTGTTTTTCAGTTATGAATCATAAATTAATTAGAATGCAAATTACATGAAGTAAATTTTAATTAAATATTTATAAATAAAAAAGGTCTAATAATATGATGCCTCACATGCCGCAACTATCTTTTCAAAATGTGTTCATAATTTTATTAGCTTTTTTTTTTTACTTAAAAAGTTATATCAGATAAATCAAAATTGAGATGATTTACCTTGGAACAGAAGAATCCATATGAAATCCACTAATTTGGCATGAATTGGATTGTTACACTGTACTTGACCCAATAGCCGCTGAACACACCATTAGATCTGGATGAGCATATAAAAATTAGTTGGATCTCATCATAGATGGACATATGTAAATGAATTCCATGCAATAAACAAACTAAAAATTGAAACTTATTTGCTGACCTTTAAAAAAACATGTCACAAATATTTCGAAATTTGAAAAAAAAAAGTTAGGTTTTTAAGGACAAAATCGAGATCTACAAAAATTTTATATGCAATATCATTTTAAAAACTTACTGAAAGAAAACTATGAAAAAAAACGAATCGGATGTTTACTTGATAAATTGTTCTCGAAAGTTGAGAACAGAAGTCATTGCATGTGATCCAAAACCCATTAGAACTTCAGATCTGGCATAGATATGGTCTAATTATAGTTGTGCTTTAGAATCAAATGGGAAGATTATGGTGTTTGTTTGGTGTGTGTGAACGGTGATGTGATGCGAAGGAGATGGAGGATGTAACCAGAGATAGGGATTGGAAACTCATGATATTTTCGTGTTGTGTGTGGATGGTGAAACTGTATTTTAGATGGAGATGGAGAAGGAGTGGCGGAGTTTGGCTACATATCAGAGAAGGTGGGGTGGAGGAGACGGGAGAAATTGTGATTAAACCAAAGATTATGAATTAAATCTATGGTGTTTGTGTTGTGTGTGAGTGGTGAAGCTTAATGGGGACTGTCGTTGGGTTCCGAGCGGCGAACGTAGTTTCCGGTTTCGCCATCTCCGGAGAAGATTAGGATTTGTGGGGGACGGATGAGGGTTAGGGTTTGCGGGAGTGGCGAGTGGACCGAAAATGTATGGTTGTCGTATTTATAGTAGGGTTAGTTTGGTGATGGTAGATTAGGANGGGGAGTGTAGTTGGGTTCCGAGCGACGGGCGCAGTTTCCAGTTTTGCCATCTGCAGAGAAGATTAGGATTTTTGGGGGACAGATGAGGGCCAGGGTTTGCGGGGGTGGCGAGTGGACCGAAAATGTATGGTTGTCGTATTTATAGTAGGGTTAGTTTGGTGATGGTAGATTAGGACCGTTGGATGTGGTGTGGTATGTACAGACCATTGATTTCGACTGAATTTAAACGGGTAGGATTCTGAAATGGGTTAGGACTTTTAGTTGGTTTTACCAATTGGGCCAATTTGAGTATAATTTTATTTAACAATTGGGCTTTTAAATAATATTTTATTTCTATTTTTAAAATAATTAAATTTAAACAATTATCTATAGAAACTAAATAATTTATACATTTTTATATATAATATAATATTTGATTAATATGTCTATTTTCTTTTATTTTGTTTTGCTTATTCAAATTTAGTTATTTATTTTAATTATTAATTTAATAATATTATATTCCTTTTTCTTACTTTAAATTATAAGTATTTATTTTTTTTTGTATGAATATGTGTATGTATGTATATACTATAATTAATTTTGAATTGAAATAAGATATTAGAATAATAATTTTAGATGTTTTATTTGATTTGATTTTTTATATGATTTTGAATTGGAATAAGATATTAAAATAATAATTTTATTCATTTTTTTAAGTATATAAAGAGAGTGTGTATGTATGTATATACTTTATTAATTTTTAATTTAAATAAGATATTAGAATAATATTTTTTTCTAATATTATGTTAATTTAAATGTATTGTCTGATAATGTTATTAAATCTATTGTGTTTAATTAAAATCATGTATTTGGTAATATATTGATCCAAATTCAAGATACTTTAGATTTTTTAGGGTTACCAACTTTTATACCTACGGTTATTTGGTCATGTTATAGGCTTGGATCCATGATTGGGCTTATCAGATTTTAAATTGGACTCAAAACAATTGGGTCTCTCAATTGTTAAGTTGACTCAAAATAAATTATGGTTTGGGTTGGATTTAATCAATTAAATGGTTTTAAATTGGTTGGATTTGATTAATTTTATTAACAAATATTTTTAAATTATTTTTATTTATTTTAAATTTATAGAAAATTTAAAATTAGATTATGATGTTTTTAAGATTTATCGATTGTGTTTAATTAAATTGATTATGCGTTATTGTATATATCTTAGTTTTTAATTTTAATTTCCATGCGTGTAGATTAATTTAATTTTGTTTATAGATTTGATTGTCTAATATGATGTAAGGTATTTTATCAAATGTGTTTAATTTAAATCTTATATATGGTACTGCATGCATTTGAGTTTTTTTTTTAATATCAATCTCTATTAATGTAGATTAATTTAATTTAATTTTCTTATTTTATGAATAATAAATTTATTTCGAATCGTTTGTAGTTGTAAAAACTATATTACAAGATTTTCAGATTTTTTTTTTATCAAATATGTTAGTATTTAATGAATTATCAATATGATTTAGTTGTAATTATATAAATTAATTACTAAGTAAGTATTTTATAAATTATATATATATATATATATTTGATAAAACATTCTATTTAATATTTCTCTGTATTTTCTTTTATTTTGTTGACTTTTTAAATTTTAGTTGTTTCTTTAAATAATCTTTGGAATGCTTCATATGTGTTTTCTTTATTTAATGGTACAAGTACTCTTCTCATAAAATAAAAATATGTATGTATGTATGTATGTATAAGTGCTTTGTCACATATTAATGTAGATTAATTTAATTTAATCTATAATATTTTATTAATCGTAGAGTAAATTCAATTTGTTTGTAATCGTAATTTGAAGTGCAAAGCTCATTAATTTTATATGTGTGTGTATGTATGTATATACTTTATTAATTTTGAATTGAAATAAGATATTAGAAAAATATTTTATTCTATTATTATCTAATTTAAATGTATCTAAATGTATTATCTGATAATATTATTAAATCTATTGGGTTTAATTAAAACCATGCATTTGGTAATGTATAGATTTGAGAATTTTATTTTATTTTCCATTCACGTAAATTAATTTAATTTACTTTACTTTATTCATTCTTTTTAAGAATGAATTGTGTGTAATTGTAAATTTAGATTATGATATTATTATTATTATTTTAAATAAATTCGACGGTGGGAATGACTTCATGAGTGATTTGCACACGCATTAATTCTCGAATGGTATAAAGTGTTATGGGGTACCCAATCACGAATTACATCTGAAGGTGGGGACTTCTGCTATGTTATTGAGAAACATAGACTACTACATGAGATTATATAACGGGACGAGATTGGTTGTTACAAGACTTTTCACGCACGTCTTTGAATGAAAAATTCGAATTGGTGCAAAGGCAGGCGAAAAGGTGTTGCTTTCCCGAATGAGTCCAACACCTTCTGACGTTATGATACTTTTCAAGTTTCAACGAAGGCAATTTTCGTTCATGATTTCATATGCGACGACAAAAAAGATCAATCACTTTCGAACGTCGGCATTTATTTGAAAATTTTCGTATTCATTCATGGTCAGTTATATGTTGTTGTGTCGCGTGCCACCCATCGAAAGAGTTTAAAGATATTAGTTTGTGGTGATGACGATTCGGGATCGAACATGACCAATAATTTAATGTACAAATAAGTATTTAGAAACGTATAATCTTAACGTTCATGTATATAATGTGAATTCGATATATAATTTATGTAGTGTGAATTTTTTAGTTATTTCTCTTCATCTCTATGTCTTTGTTTATTTATATTTTCACATAGTAAATAATAATAAAAATAATATTAATATAATTTGTATTTTTATATTTTAGCTTTCTGCCCGTGCATCACACGGGTGTAAAAAAAACTAGTTTAATGTAAAAAGAAAAATATAATACTCGCAACAAGCCTCCATATCCCTATTCCTCTCTCTCTCAAAACAATAGATAGAAATACTGCAAATAGAGCCATTGGGACAACCATCAAAGGAGTCGTTCCATCTCTTTTGTAACGCAAAGCCCTAGCTCCTTATCAATCGCTCTTTTTATTGGGGAGGAATAGTACATGATTAAATGGGATTCTCAGTTTTTAGTTTATATTTTTTTAACAATAAATGTCTTTAAATTTCTTAATTTTTATTTAAATGGCAGTTCCAAAAAAATGTACTTCTCCAATGGCGAACCTAGATAGTGATGAATTTTGCAAAAATTGGTGGAAATAACTGATTTAGCAAAATACGTCAGCAAAATTCGGCAAAAAAAAATAAAAAATCTTTTTGTTTTGGAAAATTGGAGCGGTGCCTAGGCGCTAGTCCAGCGTCCAGCATCCAACTAGCGCCTATCGTATCTACAACCTCGCTAATTAACATGTGATCGAGATAATAATTTCACTTTGTAGGATTTAAAATGCAATAATTGACTTATATAATTTTTCAATATTGGGATTAAATTACAAATTAACGACCTCAGACCTCTTTTTCGGGCGGTAGGATATTTGGTAGATTGCACACAGGTCAGGGATTCAACACAAGTCTTTTCCTTATAAAAAAAAATTGTTTCTATAAAGTCGAAACTCATTTTTATAAGTAAAACGAAAAAGTAAAAGAAAGATACGAAATAATAACACTGCAATGTATACTAGCTAGTCTAATAACTGTCCGATTTATAAACCTTCCAACTTACTATTACTATATGAACACCCTCAAGTATAGATAGCCTCGTTCTCAGTTCTTGACACGACAATGATATGAAAATACCAATAATGGGTTAGTGTTAATAAGTCTTATAATTATGTTCGCGTTCATATCGTGCCAAGGACATAAAAATCTCGTGGCATGTTGTATTTTTGCATCTGTAGCCTAAAAGTGTGTTTGAGGGAAAGACTTTGTAGAAAAAGAAACAAAAAAGGGACACATATATATGTCACATTTTTTTTATCAAAGATCAAAGTGACTTTTCATTAACAATAGTAACATTTTAAAGAAATTGTTACTTTTCGAATGATCCTTTTCGTTTCAAATGCAAAGTGAATGTATTAAGCCCAAAATGACATTTTATATAAGGGCAAAAGGTGACACGCACACAAACACATCCACACACCACCATACTGTGGCGGCCCCTCCCCAACCCAATCGGCGATCGACATGAACACAAAAAGAAGAAAACGAAAGAAAAATAAGAGATTCAACCATGTTTTGGTTTTCCAAGCGCCAAAGCTGAACCAACACCGATTTGAAAATATGAATCAGTAGTTTTGTAGAGTAAGATAAGAAGAAATTGAATGATTAATAACCAATTAGAGCTTGGTACGGTGAAGAAACGTAAATCCAACTTTGAACCTGGAACGAGCGTGACCAACGATAATGGCAAATGGAGAAACAAATACACTGAAAAATATATTTCCCAATACATTAAATTGAAAAGAAACATGATAACAAAGCCAATAAGCATTCAAATTTCAACATACACATAAATGATGAAATTAATTTATATAAATGCCTCGAGACTAAAAATAAAACATTATTTGGTCGTGAATGATGAATCGACACAATAATAACCATAAATAAAGCTAGAAGAAATATCCATGACCAAGAAAAGAAAAGAATTTAAGATTAAAAAGGAAAAAAAGCACAATGCAATAAAATCCTTGATAAATCTTTCCTCAAACTCGTTCATACTCAGCCTTCCAATCAACCCACCAATTTTCCCGCCTAATCTCCTCCTTCTCTTCAGGGGTAAAATCGTCAACCAGCCCAAACTTTCTCCTTATCCAATTCAACGAGTTAGTGTCGATCAGACGAGCCATCTTTTTAGACACGATTTCATACAAACCCTTAATTTCCAACTCTTTGGCGGCCGTTAGGAGACTTTTGAGGACATCGATATCCTTATCGGAAATAAACTCGCCGTCGAAATCGCTCTTATCGTCGCCGGCGCCGGCGTGTGCGTTGAGGTAGGCGATGATCATCGGTAGGGTTTTTCTGTCGGCATGCGAAAGAGTGATCGTTATGCTTTGCAGTGGTACGTTTACGCTTCCCACTAGTACGTAAGCATCTTCTTGTTGTTCTTCCAGCATGTTCTTTAGGGTTTCGGACAAGACGGCGGCGGGTTGCGAGATCGGGAATCGTCGGCCGTCGGAGCTTCCTAGGATTATTGTGAGGGGTCTCTTATTGGCTGATTCTGGGTTTCGTCCCTTACGATGATACGTGGTCGCCATTGTCGACGTCTTAGGGTTTTGGGTTTCGGGGTTGAATTAATTAAAGGAAAGTTATTATTTTTCTTTTTTTATATATACATAGAGAGTGATGGCGTGTCCGTGATTAGGTCAAATAACCCTTTTCTAGGTCAGAAATGAGGTGAATTAATATATGTTTTTAACATATTAGTACAAATCATTATTCAATAAGTGTAACAAATTATTACTCATCTACGTTGGCAAAATGGCCGACCCGGCCTGGGCCAAATATATTTGGAACACATCATTTCCATGTCTTAGGCAAAATTATTAAAAATTCAATTCCAATTAAATAAATTATTGATAAAACTTGATATACGAATAAATGTATTATAATAATTTTTACTTGGTGTGGTGTGTCTAGAAAAGAATTTTGATTTAATTAGAGGAATTATTTTAGGAATTTAATATTGCATTGATTATAAGGATATATCGAGAATTTGTAGGGGAGATTCAAAAATATTTTAAAAGAGTTTATCCAAATTATAATCGCGTATATTTTAAAATTTATATATTTAGTTAGGTATTTGTGGAATTTTTACTTGGTGTAATTTTTATTTTCTCCAAATTCATAAAAATTATATAATTAAATTATTAATTTAGTTATTATTTTTTAATTATACTATTTTTGAATTTATTAATGTCAATTAATTCTCTTAGAAGCCGGTATTGAAATTAGTAAACTTGTCATTAAAATAGTAAAATCTTGCGTGGTAATATTTTCCATTTACCATGAAAAAACTGGTATTCGAGATATTAATTAAGGATAAGAATGAAAATTTTATGATATGATATGTATGATAACTGTATTATTTTTATCAACATGCAAAAATAAGTATACAGGACTACTATAACTTATAATGGTATAACCTAATTTAACAAACTGACTCCAGTTAATAAGCCTCCACCTTACTATATGAAGTTATGAAAGCAAACTGGACATATCTAAAATCTATCACGTCATTGATTCTTTTTTATGATTATTTTTTGAATCAAAATTCTTGGACTATATTTATGTCATTAATTAAGATCACAATTAATTTACAACGTATATTAGGTCATTCATCTCTTCCCAACACCTATACTTAATTGAACAAAATAGTATCATTGATCTAACTCTAAAAAACTGTGGAATTTCCTCAACATCGGTTTACTATTCCATTACAACGAGCTGTCTGACTGATCAGACGGCCACGTAAGCTTCCAAAAACTCGTGTGACGATACAAAAGCTTGTTTTTCTTCACAAAATTCACTTCTTGGCGTGTTCCGGAATGAGCCGTTGTACCAGCTCGGAAGGTGCAGCAGCAAGTTCTGTAAGAAATCAACACTCAGGCTAAGAGTTGTAGCAAATATCACATCTAGGATACTACTAAATAAATCACGAAAATACCCTTGAGGTAAAAAAGAAAACTATTATGTATCAAATTACAAACACCATCAAGATATGTTTCTATTATACAAAATTGCACCTTTTAAAATATATCAGGGGACATTTGTAATACTTCAAGGTGGACTTTGTAATCTCTTTTAAATAGTATTTTAAGTTAAACCTCAGAGTAGTAAATCGTAGCTTCAAAAGTTACAGGACTAATATTGCAACTAATTACACTCCTATAGATACATGACTAATTTTGCATTTTACCCACATAAGAAACTACACTTACCTTCGGGTGAAAAGTCGAAGAGTGGGGGAAGAGGTCGCCCGTTAGGTAAACGCACATTAGGTTCTCTCAAGTCGTTGAAAAATGGGTGTGCACAAGCCTCCAACTGGAAAAATGGCTAGCAAATTATTATACTAATACTACTAAGAATGGGATATTGACCTTTTAGTCGAAATGTGCCATCTATTCACTTTGTATGATAAATAAAAATCGTTAAAATCGACAAAAGTGATTTCCGGCAGGTTAAAAAGAAACTTACGGCCGTGATACGGAGAGTGGGTGAATATTGGAGGAGCCTCGATATTATGTCGACCGCTTCAGGTGGTATTCTTCTATGAAAAGCCTGGGCAAAATAAATAACTTCGTTTATATTTCTATGAAAAATAATAAAATTTGGCAAGGTATCATAAATTTGGTACTTTATACGTAAAATTTTGTCAAACAAACCTTGTGCCATGGGTGGGCTTTAATCTGAGGAAATTTAAATTCAGTGTAATTCGGATTCATGCACTTGATTTCCTCCCTAGTCGGCGTGCCCAATACCTATTTTCAACCAAAACACACAAAAACAACTTTCTCTTTCAAAAAAATAAAATAAATAAATATAATAAAAATAAAATTGTCCTGTATTGTACCTTAATAATTTCAACTAGCTGATCAACACTGCTCTCACCGGGAAACAGAGGCTGTACGTGTTTGAATAACATTATGAACAAATTTCTTACAAAATTAAAGGTAAACAAAAAAAAAAAAGTAAACAAGGTCAAAACCAAAAATGCATATGTACCTTTCCCAAAAGAAGCTCGGCCATAACACAACCAGCTGACCACATGTCGATTGCAGATGTATATTCTGTAGCTCCGAAGATAAGTTCCGGAGCCCGATAATACCTAGAGCAAATGTACGATATATTCGGTTCGCCTGGTACCTGGATCCGAAAAAAAATAATAATAAATCAATTATAGTGTTATAATAATGGGAATCAATTTAAACTCTTTCAGAAATTATTACGTACCAACATCTTTGCACTCCCAAAATCGCAAAGCTTAAGCTGGTGTGTGTGAGGATTAACCTAATAAACAGCAAAGAAAAGTATTGACTAAATTCAAGAACTTAATGTTTGCCAAAAAAAAAACTGCTCTGAGAGGAAATGATTTATTATAGCAAAAGCAAAAAGTGGTTGGAAATCAGAGAAATCTAAAAGTGATTTATTTGAGAAATTGAAAATCTAAAGTGACACTCTATCAGATTCTAATTAAATTATACACAATCAGAAAGGGAAAAAAAAAGTGTTACTTGAAAATACTAAAAAGGGTTGAAATGTAAATTATTGCAAAATAATGAGATCCATACCAATAGGTTCTGTGGTTTAATGTCACGATGACAAACCCTGATAACTCTATGTATGTAATTTACTGCTCGGCATATCTGCAATTTTAGACCATAACAAATTTCAGCTTTTTATTTAAATACAAGAACAAACAACCCCAAAATAAATAATAAATAATATAACGATACCTGGTATGTATACAGCTGCACAAATAACATGGGCATGTACTGGTTCACTCTGCTATAATGCCTCAAAGCCCGATGAACAGTTTCGGAGACATACTCCAAGACAAGGTTAAGGTACACCTCGTTCTTGTCGGTAGTGGAATAAAAAGAATGTTTGAGCTGAATAACATTTGGATGGTTAAGTAACCTCATTATCTGCAGTTCTCTGTTTTTGTATCTCCTATCCTGCAACACTTTCTTTATGGCCACTGATTCGCTCGTTTCAAGACATTTTGCCTACAACACCCAAAAAAAAAAAGGAAAATGATAAATAAAGCCAATAAAATTTAGCTGCATTTTCTTATTTTTATTTTTTGTGACAAAGTACCTGATATACAACTCCAAATGAACCGGTGCCGACAACACGCTCTGCCATGTAGGACATCGTCTGAGGTAAAAATAGAAGGAAATTTTTTGCTTTTATATGAAGTGATTTATTGTAGAATATGTAAAAAAAAAGGTAGGAGTGTTTAATGAATATGTTGTAAAAGTGATTTCAAACTTCAAGCATAATCATAAGTCTAAAGCATTCTTACCCTACTTCTAGATTCTCATTAAAACAGAACTAGAAATTGACATTTGGAAACACTGTCAAAATATTTCAATGATTTACTTTTTTATTTTTTTGGAAAATGTTTGCAAAATCAATCACCTGTTTCGGTTGCCCATTTCGCCCCCCAACCGAGATCACGGTTATCTGACCAGTTTCCGTTCCATTGCCGCTAACAACAGTGGGTTCCAAATCCTGTAATAATAGAAAAAAAAAAATCCACATCAACAAATTTAACTAATATTAACCGAAATTAAAAAAATGAATCGAACCTTGACATTCTCCTCGCGATTATTATTTTTATCATCTTTAATTTTCTCTTCATGCGTTTCTTTGGGTAGCTCGTCATTGCCAAACTTCTCGGGTTTACCATTGACAACATTGGACGTGCTCGCAATTGCTTCTCGAGATTTCGGACATTTTTGTCCATTCTCTACTTCGTGTGTATCTCCATGATTTTGCTCTTGCTCCACCTTCGCCTTGTTGATGCTCGAATCCCCGCCCTAATAAAGCAAAAACAAATCATATCTTTAGTGATTTATTGTATAACGGAAACGGAAAAAAGTAGTTGAGAATCAGAAGTTGGTACTGTCTCGAAAATTGAAGCTAAAAAGTTGAATACTTTATTTGTTAGAATTTTATTACTATTATTTTTCAACAAAAGCTAACAATCACTTTTTTGTTCATCACGAAACAAATTCAAATCGTAACGTATGTCGAAAAATCCACATGCCAACATCACACACACACACACACACACACACACACACACACATATATATATATATACACACAGGGTTATATACAAAAACTACCTAAGGTAAATGTAATTAGGCTAATTCTCATGGTTAATTTTATAATTACCCCTAAATATAAACAATGTAGAATTCAATACTCAAGATTTTCTTATAAACTCAACATTTTCATCATAAAATATAATTCCAAGAATATTCACCTAAGATTATCAATAATACTTTTAAGAAAATAATAAGAAAAAACAAACTCATGAATAGACGAAAAAAAAAAAGCAAAAATGAGAGAAAATTACAGGATCTGAAACGGAGGGTCGGCCCGAAGCAATGCTCTTCAAACGGCGCATCATATTCATTATTTTTTTATTTTTTTTTGCCTCACCAAAAAAAACAACAAATCTAAAATCAAATTTTTTTTGTCTCTCTCTTTCTCTCCTGCGTGTTCAATGCAGAAGCAGAAGAGAGAGAAATTGAGGAAAACGAAAATGGAAAGAGATGAGAATAAAGAGGAAAATTTCTCAGAAACCAAAAACACGGGAAAAAAGAAAAACTATTGCTCTTCTAAAATTCACACAACAATTTTTATTTTTATTCTTATTTATTTATATACTTATTTCATCCAGTCAAAGCTTCATCCGTAATCATTATTCATTCCGACCACATTTCTATTATTCTTGATATCTGTACTTGCGGTCAGCTTTGCGTTTGGGACCGTGGGCTCCTCATCAAGCTGATCTGACGGTCCGGATTGGGAGGCGGGGTCTGATGTTAAATGACGAAATTGGGTTTGGCTTGTTTTTTTTCTTTTTATCCCTTTGCATGTAGAATTATTGGTTAGATAAGATTTACTTCATTATTCATCCTATTCCATTATATTTGTTGTAATTAATCATTTTAATAATATTAAAAAATTAGATTTATATTTTAATTATAAGTATTAAGTTATCATAATATTCTTTTATTTAAGATAATTAAAAATATAAAGTAATAAAAGTAATATATAATTTTATTGACAAAGTAAAAAAATATTAATAATTCCTTTTTGAAAATATAAATGTGAGTGATGGAATAGAACATGAAAATTTTTAAATTGCGACATATAGAACAGGACCAATCGAGTATTTTGTGAAAATTAGGGTGTGGTGTTATTTTGAAAAAGTATATCTAAATTTAGAAAGTGTGATTGGTTGTTAGCAATGTTCTAAAAGGCTCGTCTAGGCTTGAGACTTTATTGAAACGTTTCGCCTTGCGAAAGGCTTGAAAAGACTTGAAAACGACAGTTAACTTAGAATTGATCGTCTCGTATGTATGTAATATGTATTTTTTTGTTGTGTTTTAACTATGTTAATATTTTATTTCTTATTTTTCATTAAACTCAACTATCTTAATAAATTCGTTTTGAATCCAATCTTGCGAGATTGTTAAGAAATTAATAATATTAAGTAAAATCTTAATTTTAAATATTTTAAAAACTATTTTTCTGTTGCAAAATATATATTATTTTATTTACTTATTAATAAAAAATAATTAAAATAATATAAAAAATGAAAACGTCTTTTGCCGCCTACGTTTCGCCTAGACACGTATAGGCCTCTAAAGTTTGAGACTCGACCTCACCGCCTCGACACGTTTCATGCTTTTTAGATTCTTAGTTGTTAAATACATTATAAAATAAAGTAATAGTTAATGTGTGATAAGAAAAATAATTAAAATTAATAAATAATTGAAAATATACAATGTTTTAAGAAGTACTCCCTCTGTTTCAAAATATAAGTCGTTTTAGAGTAAAATTCTTGTTTCACAATATAAGTCGTTTTGCTTTTTTCACACAAATTTAGGATAAGAGAGAGAAGGAAAAAGGTGAAAAGTGAATTGAAAATTGAGATATTGGAGGAGAGAGAGAAAGAAAAAGGTAAAAAGTGAATTGTGAATTGAGATATTCGAGGAGAGAGAGTAAGATAAAAGGAAGGTGGGTAGTTTACGATAACAAAAATTTAATTATTTACTCATTTATCTAGGTTTCTTAATAAGTGTATTTTTTTCTAAAACGACTTATATTGTGAAACAGATGGAGTATTTGTTGTCGTAGGTGATGAGCAGGTCTAACGCCTAGGCGGGGGCCAAAGGTTTATTATATGTATATATATGTGATTGAATAATGAAACTGTATAAAGTGTGTGAATGAGAGAATATAAAAATTAAGTGAATAATATTTTTTTAATTTTTAATTAAATATCATAAATTTGGAAAGGAAAAAAAGTTATCAAGTCAAAAGAAAATAAAAGTCTTTTACATCCTAACAAAGTGTACAATTTTTTTTCTAAAATTATTTTACAAATGTTTCTTACAAAAAGAGGGGGGGGGGGGGGGGGAGTTGGTGCCGAAGGGAATATCTCTAGCATTTTGATTCTTGAATCTCATAATATCTTTCAATATTTTGTTTAATGCTTCAAAACAATGTCTGTGCATCATGGGAGCTTCATCCCAAATTATCAGTTGTGCACGCATCATTAATTCCGTAGGGGGAGTCCCCTGAAAAATCCCACACGATGATTCTTCATGGAGATTGAATGGAACTTTAAATCTAGAATGACCGGTTCTTCCCTTCGGAAGAAGAAGAGAAGCTATCCCGCTAGATGCCACATTTAATACAATCCCACCATTAGATCTCACTGCTGCAGAAAGAGTCCTTCAAACAAAAGTTTTTCCAGTTCCTCCATATCCATAAACAAAGAATAAGCCGCCCTTTGTTGAAGAAACCAATTTCATGACCTCGTCATACACGTATTTTTGATCCTTATTTAGATTTTTAAATAAATTCGCGTGTTCTTCGATGAGGGCATCACGGTCATAGTCCAACTCCTCGGCAATAAATATATTAAAAAAAGTATTAGTGTCGACTTCGATTGGAATTGGCATTGGAGGAAAGTCCTTAAACTCTTCCCTGTGCCCTGCAATAACTTGTTCACTTCTAGTAAAGAAAGGTTTTGAATTTCAGCATCGCTCATCTGCAAATATGTATAAAAAAAATTTTTTAATTAATTGTACTTTTACTAATTTATGTGAAAAAATACTTAAGAGAACACGATAAAAAAATGGATATAATTGAAGTTTATTAATTAATACCTTTGTTATTTCTCCACTTTTGTTGTTTGTATAAAATATCATCTGATAAATATTTTCAACATTTTTTCCACACTTTTTCCGGTCGAGATATAGATTTGAAATCAAGCAATGTCATGAATAAGGACCTAACAGAATGTGCAGATCCTCAATAACTTGCTTCTTCGATGCTATCGATATATTCCCTATCACCATCGATATAAGAACCAATTATGATGGGGACTTTAGGGAGCAGATTTGTTATATTTAGGAAACAACTTTCGGTAATAATGTGTAATAATGATGAAAATAATTTTGAGTATTATTTAACAATTAAGTAGGGATAGCTTAAATCAAAAAATGTGTTATTCGGATGTATCTTGTTATTATGATATGATGTAAATAATTAGGGTATCTATTATTCGGATATATCTTATTATTCGATGTATAGATTATTTATCACCCTCGGTTCCTTTTAATTAAGGTATAATTATATTTAGTATTTAACAATTAATTATAGATAACTTAATGAAAAAAATTGCTTATTCTATTTATATATTTATACATAATATAAGTTTTATTATAATATATTTAATCTGTTAATGTGTAATAAGTATACGATTGTATTATTATCTACATAAATTGGCAAAAATTCAATCTAATTGTAGATTAGATAGATATACTTATATTACCAATTATTAATACTCTTTAAATATTTAGAGATAAAGAATAAATAAAATTATTATAATAAACTCTTCAAGAAAGGAAAAAAATAAATAATTAATTTTAATTGATAATCAATAAAATACGATTGTATTATTTATTGGAGAGTTCATTATTTACAAATCAATTATTATTCTATGGTATAAGAATAAAAAAATTATCAGCGAATGCCCAAAATTATCAAAAATCAACTCTATTAGTATTCTTTTTGTTATAAGAATACAATTTTTTTTTCTACATAAAACGGGCCAAAATTCATTATAATTGCCGTCCCATAATATCTGGAAAACTAAATTTGGTAATAGAGTGTAATAAGATAACAGATTAAGTATATATGAATGATTTCATGCAGATATATGTATATTACCAATTATTAATACTCTTTAAATATTTATATGAAAAAACGTATTTAAAAGAGAACAAATATTCTCCAAAATCATTAGGAATCCGTGTTCTAAAGTATTAGGAAAAAATACATATTTAATGAAGAACTACTAAAACTCTTTGCGATAGATTAAATTTTTTAGAAAGAGTGTTTTATGTTCCATGATCACTTAAAAGTTCTTCTAGATAAATTAATCTCAATAAGATCATTATTTCATCTCAATATATATGTCCGATATAATATCCTCAATATCACGATAGATTTAATTTATGTTGATAAATTAAATATATAGACGATTCGAAATATCTTTTTGAAAAATATTTAGTAAAAATTTGGATTCATCTATATATTTAATGTCCTCATTAAATCAAACGATTTATCTATTTATCAAGAGAAATCATTTACATTCAATTGTTATAAGTAGAATTCCTAAAATTCTAGAGTCAAGTATTTATAGATTTTTTTAAAAATATATATTTTATCTTTATCTTATTGAATTAAATATTTAGATAAATTAAATTTATAAATATATATGTTGAGATGAATCTAGATATATTAAATCTATAAATACAATTGATATTGGATATTAAACTAAATACATGAAAAAAATGCATATTCAAAGAGAACCATGAATCTTGCATTGATTGATTTTATGAATCAATCAATTAATATTAGCAAACATATAAAAGAATTATTTGACTTCCCTAAGTTGTTATTCCTTAAGTGACGATTAAATTGTAGGAATCAATTTAGAAGTCTGATTACTCACGTTAATTGTATGAATCCAATTAATTCCTTAATTTAGGAATCCGATTAATTACTTAATTGTAGGAATCAATTAATATCATAAAAGATATTTAGAACCATCAAATATAGAAAACTACGATTTTCGAAAACAAATTGTATAAATATCTATGATTTATCCTTATCTTTTTGAAATAAATATTGAGGTAATATATGTATATCTAAATATCTATATTTAGATAGATATAAATAAATTAAATCTATAAATACAATTGATAGAAAAAATTTAAATTAAATATTTACAATTGTAATAACAAAATTGAAAATAAGAAATTATCTAATCTAATATTGTGTAATTGTATCATTATATGAGCAATAATTGAATGATATTCGAAGTACTTATTCAATATATATGTTTAGATGAATCTAGATATATTAAATCTATAAATGCAATTGATATTGGATATTAAACTAAATACAAGCAAAAAAAAAAAAGGACATATTTAAAGAAAACATGAATCTTGCGTTGATTGATTTTATGAATCAATCAATTAATATTAGAAAACATATAAATGAATTATTTGACTTCCCTAAATTGTTATTCCTTAATTGATGATTAAATTGTAGGAATCAATTTAGGAATACGATTACTCACCTTAATTGAATGAATCCGATTAACTCCTTAATTTAGGAATCCGATTAATTACTTAATTGTAGGAATCAATTAATATCAGAAAAGATATTTAGAACCATTAAATAAAGAATATGAATCAATTTAGGAATCCGATTACTCACCTTAATTGTATGAATCCGGTTAATTCCTTAATATTCGATTAATTACTTAATTGTACGAATCAATTAATATCAGAAAAATATTCATTACCAGAGTATTTTTATGATCTATCAACATAACGTTGGAAAATATTGGAATAATTATAGCTAAAAAGATCTGTTTTTTGATGATTTGTTCGAATGGAGAAATTATGTGAGATTGTATAAGGAGAGCAGCGCTCCAAATGAGACCAGCCGTAAAAGTCATATTAACTAAAATATATTAAAATGTTGTTGTTTATACCTCATGAAAAAATTAACCTTATCCCAAAATAGATCCCAACAAATCACCATTCGACACCTCAGTTTAGGAGGTACCACAAGGTGCCACATCTACCCAAGAATGCTCTACATGTGACCTCACCATTAATAGTTAACACTATTAATAAAAGTGGTATATATATATATATATAATATATATATATATATATATAGAGAGAGAGAGAGAGAGAGATAAATAGATATAAACTATTTTTTCTTGGGGCATAGAAAATCTTGGGTTATGTCATGAGCAAGGGAGCACCCTGACTCCATCTCTGCTCTCAATGTGTATAAGGTAATAACATTTATTATTCTTAGTTAATGATCCACTCATATCTATTTAACTCTAAGATATAAACTATTTTCTCTTGGGGCATAGAAAATCTTGGGTTATGCCATGGGCAAGGGAGCACCCTGACTCCATCTCTGCTCTCAATGTGTATAAGGTAATAACATTTATTATTCTTAGTTAATGATCCACTCATATCTATTTAAATGAGATTTCGAGATATTGAAATGATATAAACTTTTTTCTTTATAATATAATATATCATCTTCAAAAGTTTTAACGAGTCGCATCGCCAGTTGATCAACATTGTGGGAAGTATGAATAACCATGCAGCCATGCATGTCATATACATGCATTGCCATAATCCTGAATCAACAGAAACGGCCAAAGCACAATCAGCCACACATTGCTTCAACACATGCACCTCAAACCTTAATGCACAAAATGGAAACGGCTAATTTTGTCTGCTTGCTCAGGTGCAGCTGGAGCTGTACAAGTCCTTCTCTTCCCTACACGTGTATAGTCTAGATTGATCCTATATGGCTATATATGTATGGTGCTTTGTCCCTCAATGTATCAGTCAAGCAATGCATTTTGAATAAATATAAAAATCTCAGATTTCCTGTTTTGAACATACAGCTTTTATCATAAGCTTGAAATGTTGCTCAAGCTTTTACTTCTTTTATATGGTATCAGAGCAGGCATTTAATTGCTTGTCTCTGAACCATCTGCATTTTTTTTTTGTTTTCTGACCTACATCTGTAACTATGGCCCAAACTTTTTCTCCTATTTCACAAATAAACGTTTCAGCTGGTAATATTGACCAATCATTCAGCTACAAAGTCAACTCTTAAGCATTAAGCTAAATGATAGCAATTATCTGATGTGGAGGCAACATGTCCTTACAGCTGTGAGAGGATATGGTTTATCTGATTTTCTTACTGGAGCCTGGATTATACCGAACCAATTTCTCCCAAGTTCATCTGAAGGGGAGCAAACTCTTAATCCAGCATACTCAGCATGGATAAAACAAGATCAACTCTTGGCATCTTGGTTGCTCTCTTCATTGTCAGAGAGTGTTTTAGTTACTACAGTGGGATTAACTTCTTTAAATGAGATCTGACAGGCCTTACAAACCAACTTTTCCAATGAGAGCAATGCCAAGGCAATGCAATATCGACTGTAGCTCCAAACTATGAAGAAGGGATCTCTTACCATGAGAGAATACATCAACAAAATCAAGTCTTGCTGTGAAATGATTGCAGCTACTGGAGAACGGATCTCAGATCAGAGTCAGGTTTTATATCTTCTTTCAGGCTTAGGTGCTAAATACAATCCTGTAGTTGTCTCTATAACTGCAAGAGCTACTCCTTGTGACCTTAGAGAGGCTCACTCTATCTTGTTAAGCTTTGAGAACAGGCTTGAAACTGATGAGAGCATAGGAAATGATCCATTTTTTTCTATCAATCTCACAACAACTCAAACACAAGGCAAATGAAGAGGTGATTTTTCAAGAGGAAGAGGAAACAATATAAGAGGAGGAAGAGGAAGAAATTTAACTTTTAGAGGAAGAGGAGGCAGAGGCACTTATAGAGGTGATAGACCGAGGTGTCAGATTTGTCACTACAACAATCACACAGCTGATAAGTGTTACTATAGGATGGATATTCACTTCAATCCTAACAACAGTCCTAGAGGCTATTCAGCTCCAGCTTCAGAAACTTCTTATTACAACAACAATCACTCTGTCAATTTGGCTAACATTGGAGGTCAAGATATTCTCTCTGAAAGCAGTTGGTACCCTGATTCAGGAGCAACTAATCACATCACCTATGACATGAACAACATCAACTTAGCCTCTGAGTATCAAGGGAATGACATTGTTCAAGCAGCAAATGGTACAGGTATGGCTATTGCTCATTTTGGTGATTCTATAGTTGTCGATCAGTCCTCTTTTCCTAAACATACTTCATCTTTTCACCTAAAAAATCTGCTTCACATTCCTCATGTCAAAGAATCTTATCAGTGTTTCACAATTTGCTCAAGACAATCAGGTCTTTTTTGAGTTTTATCCTAACTATTGTGTTGTAAAGGCCATCTCCACAGGAACTCCCCTTCTCAAAGGAACTCTTAAAGATGGATTGTACATGTTCAAGCTCATTTCCCTGCAAGAACACTACTCTGCTAAGTCCTATCAAGCACCTCAGCCTGTTTTCAACCCTGAAGTTAATTATGTTATTTCCAATAAAGTCCTTAATCTACACACTTGGCATTGTAGATCAGGACATCCTTCTTTTCCTATTGTTAGAAAAGCTCTGCAGAGATGTAATATTTCTTTTATTGATAATAAAAACGAATCCTTATATTCAGCTTGTATGCAATCAAAGTCTCATCAACTACCCTTTCCTAATTCTCTTTCTGATTCCTATGGAATGTTTGACCTAATTCATACAGATTTATGGGGACCATCTCCCATTAAGTCCTTTCATGGTTTTACTTACTATGTTAGTTTTATAGATCACAAAACAAGGTTCACTTGGATATACCTTCTGAAATTAAGATTTGATACTGAAAATGCCTTCATTCATTTTCACACTATGATTAAAAACTAGTTCAATAAATGCATCAAGATGGTTCAAAGTGATGGAGGAGGTGAATTCAAAGCCTTGTCCTCATTCTTTCTCTAACAAGGGATAATTCACAGACTCTCTTGCCCTTATAATCCTCATCAAAATGGATTGGCTGAAAGGAAGCATAGGCATATTGTAGAGGTTGGCCTTTCATTGTTGTCTCATTCTCAAGTGCCAACTAGACATTGGGATGATGCCTTTTTCACTTCTGTTTACCTTATTAACAGAATTCCTTCTCCAAACACTCAGCACAAATCTCCTTTTGAACTTCTTCTAAAACAAAAACCAGATTACTCTACTCTTAGAGTCTTTGGTTATTTATGCTACCCTTACCTAAGACCTTATAATAAACACAAGCTCCAGTTTAGAAGCACCAAGAGTACATTTCTAGGTTACAGCCCATCTCACAAGGGCTACAAAGTTCTTTTGCCAAATAACAAGATCATCATCACAAGGCATGTTGAATTTGATGAACAAATCTTTCCCTTTCATAAAGAATCCAAATCAGAAACTGCACCACCTGTTAATTCTGTTCCTCTTTCCATAATTCTAATAGCACATCCTACTACTCTTCCTACAATCCCATCACAAACATCTTCACCTCATCCCTCACCTCCCAGTTCAGGAAATGATCATTCTGTTCCTCAGAACACTCCACTACCCACATCCAACTCTTCACCTTCTACATCGCCAAATCAATCTCACTCCCCTATATAAACTCACTCCTCTTCCATTTCTATTGGTCAGTTATTTATAGAATTACCAATTGAACATAGCCCTACTGTATCATCTACTGTTTCTAATGATAATTTCCAGGAGACAGACAAATCACAGAATATTAACAGGATGGATACAAGGGCCAAGGCAGGGATTCATAAGCCAAAAGTTTTCACAATAATCAAAGACTCTTTCACTGAGCCTAAAAATCATAAAGAGGCTATGCAGGTTCCTCACTAGAATCAAGCTATGCAAAGAGAATTTTCAGCTCTTCTAAGGAATAACACTTGGGATGTTTGTCCTTTACCCCCTTATAAGCCTCTCATCAGTTGTAAATGGGTTTTTAAGGCCAAAAGAATTGCAGATGGTTCATTGGCAAGATGCAAGGCTAGACTGGTTGCAAGAGGCTATACACAGCAGGCTGGGCTTGATTACACAGAGACTTTTAGCCCTGTCATTAAACCTGCTACAATCAGGACTATATTATCCATTGCCATCTGCAAATCCTGGGTTATTAGGCAACTTGATGTGGATAATGCTTTTTTAAATGGTGATGATACTGAGTTATATATGCAGTTTCCCCCTGGATTTGAACAATGTGTTTCTGCTAACATGGTGTGCAGGTTAAATAAGCCCCTTTATGGCTTGAAACAGGCTTCAAGGGCCTGGTCTAGCAAACTTGGTAGCATTCTTTTATCTCTTGGTTTCAGGACATCCAGAGCTGATCCCTCTCTATTTTATAGACATCAGGATGGATCAATCATACTGATATTGGCTTATGTAGATGATCTTCTAATCACAGGCAATACTTCAGAGGATATTCAGCAGCTCATCCTTAAATTTAATCAGTTTTTCTCCTTGAAGGACTTAGGACACCTCAACTACTTTCTTGGTATTGAATTCATTCCTCATAAATCTGGTTTCTTTTTTACTCAGCAGAAATACATCACTGACCTTATAAGAAAAGCTGGAATGCTGGGATGTAAGAGTGGTGAACCTATGGATAACCCCAAATTATACAGACAATTTGTTGGTGCTTTGCAATATGCAACTGTCACAAGGCCAGATATCAGCTTTAGTGTTAATAAGGTGAGTCAATTTACGCAGACTCCTTCTGATATTCATTGGAGAGCAGTCAAAAGAATTCTCAGATACCTCTCTGGAACATGTTCTTATTGCCTGAATTTTACAAACAGCCCTCATCTTCATCTTACAGCTTTTGCTGATTCAGACTGGGCCTCAGATTTGGATGATAGGAGGTCTACTTCTGGAATTTGTGTATTCCTTGGTAGAAATTTGATCAGTTGGAGTTCCAAGAAATAGAGCAAGGTCTCTAGGTCAAGCACTGAGGCTGAATACAGGAGTTTAGTCTCAGCAACTTGTGATGTAATCTGGCTGCAAGCCTTATTGAAGGAACTCAATCTTTTAGATACTCATGTTCCCAGAGTATGGGTAGACAATCAAGGGGCTATTGCATTGGCTCATAACCCTATTCAGCATTCTAGAACAAAGCACTTAGAGTTGGACCTTCACTTTGTCAGGGAGAAGATCATGCATAAGCAAATTCAGGTTCATCATGTTCCAGCCATTGATCAAACCGCAGATATCCTTACAAAGCCTCTTCCTGGTCAATTCTTCATGAGATTCAGAGACAAACTCTCTGTTGTCCCTTCATCCTCCCTCGAATTGAGGGGGCCTATGAACAACCATGCAGCCATGCATGTCATATACATGCATGGACATAATCCTGAATCAGCAGAAACGGCCAAAGCACCCTCAGCCACACATTGCTTCAACACATGCACCTCAAACCCTAATGCACAAAATGGAAACGGCTAATTTTGTCTGCTTGCTCAGGTGCAGCTGGAGCTGTACTAGTCCTTCTCTTCCCTACACGTGTATAGTCTAGATTGATCCTATATGGCTATATATGTATGGTGCTTTGTCCCTCAATGTATCAGTCAAGCAATGCATTTTGAATAAATATAAAAATCTCAGATTTCCTGTTTTGAACATACAACTTTTATCATAAGCTTGAAATGTTGCTAAAGCTTTTACTTCTTTTATATGAAGCAACTTCATACTTCTTTCTTTTTGTTTTTTAACGATATTTTCAATTTATTTAGATAGTCTAGTTAAATACTATCTAAATGGGCAATTTATATCACATTTCAGGTACATAATACATAACGGGCTTGTTGAAAAATTATCATATTCATCACTCGTCATTTATATATCCATTATAATCTATTATATATTTATTATGAGATTAATTTGAATACTTAATTTTATATTATCACTCGTCTCGTCACTTTGCACATTTACCGTTTGTCTCTAGTGTATTAAGGGCTTGTTTGGGAACACTTTTGGCATAAAAATTTATTTATAAAATAGACTTTTGGAAAATTACAATTTAGAAAAGTGTTTGTGAAAAATGTGAAGTGTTTGGTAAAAATAATTTTAAAAGTCCATTCAACAAAAGTGTAAGAAATGAAACTCAAAAGTCATAAATTAACACTTATTCAAAATAGACTTTTGGAAAGTTACTTTTTTCAAAAGCTCATTTCAAAATAACCACCAAACATGTTTTTTTTTTTTTTTTAAATAGACTTATTTGCAAAAAGTTCATTTCAAAATGAATTTCCAAACAAGCACTAAATCATTTACGCATGATCCATAAAATACCAACTGATATGAGTGGGCACTGTGCAGCATCTCATAAGCTAACTAGCCTCCAAAGCCCAAGCACTGATCCGTGAATTTGCGAGCCCAGTGGGCTGCGTGTCCAATTCCCTTTCCATAAATGGGATAATAACAACAATTCCCATGAATTTTTCTTTTTTAAAAAAAGTTTCTCATCTTTTTTATCTTAAATATACGAAAAGTTACTATTTTTCTTCTAAGAATATCTAAATCATAGTTACTATTTTAAATTCACGCTATAATCTTAAATTCGATTTTTATCTTGTTCTTCAACTAGCCCAAATATACGGCAATTTATTAGGTGGACCTGGTGTACCTTGCTAGGTGCACCTGTTTTACGTGATGGTATCTGATAGTTATATGTGATGATATCTGACAGTTATACGTGATAATATATGGTAGTTATACGTGATGATATATGTCAAAGATTTAGAGTTTAGGGTTTACTTTTCCATTTTAGGGTTTAGTTTTACATTTTAGGGTTTAGTTTTTCATTTTTAGGGTTTAATATTTCATTTTAAGGTTTAGTTTTTTTATTTTTTTAATTTAATTTTCCATTTTATTTCTATCATTCTGCCAGTTATATGTGATGATATGTGTCAGTTATATGTGATGATATGCGATATAAATTTAGGATTTAGAGTTTAATATTCAATTTCAGGGTTTAGTTTTTTATTTTAGGGATTAATTTTTTATTTTTAGGGTTTAATTTATTGTTTTAGGTTTATTTTTTTAATTTTAGAATTTTAAATTTTAGATTTAGAATTTCAATTACTTGTGATGATATGTACAGTTATATGTGATGATATGTATCTGTTATATGTGATGATATGTACCAGTTATATACGATGATAAATTAAATTACAGGTGCACCTAAGGTGCACCTGAGTCCATGGTATACTGTCCCCAAATACCCCGATTATGTTATCATCCAATTTTATTTTTAATCTTTAATTTTTTTTAGCTAAGAAATCGTGTTAAGCTTTAAGTTTACGCGGATAACGTTGTGGTCTTGTACAAGAAAGATCATGGCCAATTGTCATAAACCATTTAGATGCGTAAATTGTCAATCAAGTTGGGGGCCAATTGCACATTAGCAATGATTTCATGTACCAAAATATAAATAAAAACAATAATAGAGCCCTTCAAACCACCTTGTAACCAGATTAACCAAGAATGCACCCACTTGCCAAAGTTCTGATCCACATATAAACCAATATGTGGTAAGTAAATATTTACTTCTTATATAGAAAGTGACCAACTACAAAATACGTACATATAACTGCATATATATACTGACTAGTTTAACACCCGTGTATTACACGAGATTATAAAAAATTAAATATAAAAAATATTTGTGAAAATTATAAAGTTTTAGATTTAAAATAAAAAATTGAAAGGATGTATTTTCAACCCGTACCCTGTTCAATTTATTAATTATTATATTTCTTAATTAATATTATATCATAATATTTGGATTAAATTCGTTAATAATTATATTTACATATTTATAAAAATTCAAAAGATGTCACATTTTCAACCCGTCTCTAATATATATTAATTAATTATTATTAACTCATTTTATATTTTTATATTATGATTAATTTTGTTAATAATTATAATTACATACTTTGAGAATTTCAAAAAATGTCATACTCTCGAGCCTTCTCGGATTGTGCTATTATCTAAATTAATTATTATTATATAATTTTTTTTATACTTAGATTGAATCATTACTAATATTTAGTTACATACTCAATTTATTGCAATTATATCATAATTTAACTATACAAGATATTCAAAATTCCAAAAATAAATTATTTCAACTTTTATTATAAATAAAATTTATTTAATTATTTTCATAAATAATTTTTTTTTGTAATTAAAATTATTTCATATATAGTTCTCCGTTTAATCAAATTAATTAATTTAGATTTTTTTTTGCTAATTATATATGACTTATTTATATTTTAATATTAGGAGTATAAAAGAAAATTATTGAATTAGACAAAATATAATAAAAGAAAACTTTTAAGTTAGGCTAAATATAATAAAAAGAAAGTATTAAATTAGGCAAGATACAATAAAAGAAGAATATTAAATTAGGTATATATTAGGCTCGGATGACACATAAGCAACCGAATCACAATTCTTTTTTATTATCAAACGAAGCATACGAATCAGACACATAGATTAGAGGGATTTTGAATTATGTAGATTATTAGGCTAAGTAACATAATAATATATTATTATGTATTATGATTGAAGAAAATAAAATAAAAGTGTAATTCCAATATGCATTATAATATTATGATATGAAAAGTAAAATTATCATTCGATATTATTATTTGTATAAAAAGTGTGATTAAGTACTATATTAATCATAAGTATATTATTATATAAGATTATAATTATCGAATGATTAATATAATTAAAATTTTGATATTATAAGATTTTAATTATATTAATCATTCGATAATTATAATCGTATATATTATTTAATGTACTCATGATTAATATAATATTTACTCACACTTTTTATACAAATAATAATATTGAAGGATAATTTTATTTTTTGTATTATAATAATTTAAATAATACTTAGTCATGTGTTTAATAATTAATAATATAAAAGATGTATTGACAATATTTATATTTAAAAAGTTATAAATATTAACTGGAAATTTATGGCTTTTTTTTTATTAATTTGAAATTGTATCGACAACTTTATGTGTGTGTGAGTATAAGATAAAAATTATATATCTTTTCCAAATATAAAATCTTAAAACAAAATTTTAATATTTATATTATTTTAATTTGCCCCCCAAATTATAAGATTTTTTGCACTTTACTCCCAAAACTATAAGGTTCTTTCACTTTGCCCCCCAACTGCCCGTCGATGGAATCTAGAAGGAATATTCCACCGGAAATAAAGTTTGGGGGGCAACGTCGAAAATTATTGTACATCAGGGGGTAAAGTGGAACAAAAAATACTTCGTTGGGCAAAGTGAAAAAAATTGCATACATAGGGTGGCAAAAAAAATTTATCCCTTTGAATTAATATATACTTGTTTAATACTCGTGTATTACACGGGACTTATCAAAAGATAAGTATAAAAAAATATTTGTGATAATTATAAAATCTTAAACTTTAAAAAAAAATTAAAACAATGTATTATCAACTCGTGGCTTGTAAATGTCTATTATATTTATTAATTATTATAAATATTAAATAATTTATTTGATGTTTAAATTAAATTCATTAATAATCTTAGTTACATACTTACAAAAATTCAGAAGGTGTCACATTCTAAACCCGTGTAATATCTATTTTATTAATTATTATTATCAAATTATTTTATATATTAATGTTTAGAATAAATTCGTTAATAATTATTAGTTACATACTTTGAGATATTTAAAATATGTCATACCATCAACCCGTGTCGCATTGTGCTGGTGTCTAATAATGTTTATTAATTATTAATATATAATTTAATATATTTATCTTTAGATTGAATATATTACTAATATTTAGTTACATACAGATTATTATAAACAACTCATATTTACCTATATAGAATATTTGAAACTCCAAAAATAAAATTATTTCAAATTCTATTATCAATAAAACTTATTTAATTATTTTCATAATAATTTTTTTTGTAATTAAGATTGTTTCATATGTAGACTGTCTCTTAATTAAAATAACTAATTTAGATCTTATCTACTGATTATATATGACTTATTTATGTTTTTATATTAGTAGAATTGAAGGAAAGTATTGAATAAGGAAAAATATAATAAAATAATCAAATTAAGTAAGACAATAAAAAAAAAGTATTAAATTAGGTAAATATTAGGCTCGGATGACACATAAGCAAATGAAGCATCAGAAATTTTTATTTACCTAACGAAACATGTGAAGCAAACACATAGGTTAGGAGATTGCATTAATATATAAGGGTGATGAGGGTAAATATTATTTTTATTTAAATCTAATTAAGCTTAATTTAGATACTAAATATCGGTGTGCATGCCGTGTGTGTGACATACAAGCCACATTGCCTAGTTAAGACAAGTCATGAATACGTTACATGTTAATTAGTGTCATGGGGTGGAGATGCATGGTTCTTGCCTATGTTATTAAGATAAAGGACATGGATCACGTGAAGCGTAAGTAGATGCAAGATGTAATTGCACTTGTATTTAGCAAAAGCACATGAATGTGCTTTGGGATCTCAAGAGTCTTCTACTTTCTTCATCTTTTGATTGGTTTATAATTTTAGGGGAAGTATTTTGACGAATAGTGTTGATGTGATGTATTAAAAAATTGATATATTAATAGAAATAATTTTATCCCACTAGAAGAAAACTGAAAATGAGAGACGAATTTTCTCGTTGCTAATAAATTATTTTCGTTGCTAAATTCAAATAGCAACGGAATAGCAACTGACCAAGTTCGTTGCTATAATTCTCGTCATTAAATATTAGAGACGGAACAATTCTGTTGCTAATTAAGGAGTTTTGTTATGTTGAAGCAAACAAGTAATTAAATTAAGAGGAAGGCCAAGAAAATGGACCATCATTTTATTATATATAATTCGTCTTGACACAATTAGATCAGGAGCAACTGTTTTTCTTTTTAAAGTATTACTATTAAATAATTTGTAAATATATACAAAAATATAAATGAATAAGGCGCAGATATTGACACCAATTTTCTCTATTAGTTCATTTCATTAAAAAAATCTCACAAGGATACTAAAATTACCTTCAAATCCTTAACACATTTCCACTACCACTCCCCTACCGCCGCAGCCATCACTGCCAACACCGCCGTCGCCACCGGCCATTGAATGAGAAAAATAACACATAAATATATCGTCAAGTCACCAACTACAACCACCACTGTCACCATGCCACCATTGCATGAAAAAGGAAAAATAAAATAAAATAAGATAGCAAAACATGCGTTCAAACCAGATTTCCGTACGCATTCAGAAAACCAGACAATTTTCTTCTTCTTCTTCGGTGGAAATGGTGGCGGGTAGCGGCAGCAGCAGCAGTAGGGAGGCGCGACCATAGCAGTTTTTTTTTTCTTTTTTCTTTTCTCTCTCTCTCTCTCTCTAGTTTTTTTTTTTTGTTCTTTAATGGCAGTCGTGGTTGAAAAATTTGAAAGTGTATGAATATAAGAATAATTCTCAAATTCACGATGTTGTTAATCAATGTTACCAACATCAGTTAACAACATCGACCAGTTTAAATTAAATTTATGCAGCGGAAATTAAAATACGAGAACACGATTAAACAAATTCAGTTCACAAGTAAAAGTACTTGTGAACTTGGGTGTACAAACCCGAAAACTATATTACTTTCTTTTTAAGTTCAATACAAAATATAAAGTAATATATGAAAACTAAACATCAAGAAACTTGATACTAAATACTTGTTTCCAAAATGACAAGATCTTCTTCGTCGGTCACGCAACTTCAAAGATCTCGTTTATCACGAACGTTGGCTCCAAGTAGATATCACTTCTTCGTGTTCTTCTTCTTTTCGTCGTGCATCGTGTGTTCCTTGCGTCTTGCATCAATCTCCTCGCAATAATCCGTGCGTCAAAAGTTCTTCCAGGTATTAGGAGTTCTTTGTGTCTTAAATAGACAACCTAGAATCCTAAACTTGGTAAAATCCTAAAAACAAATCCTAAACACAATCTAGGAATAATTAAAGTCTTGTACATAAACTAGGAAACATAATATTGTCCTAAATCTAGTTTCCTAACTTATTTTGTGCCTAAGAAAGGCAAATAACAAAATAGGAATTATTGCCAAGAATAAATTTCTCAACAATCTCCCCCTTTTGCCTTTCTGGACAAAACACTAAGACGCAAACACAAATGAAAATAAAAATACTAACTCCCCCTAAGATAGAAAACTCCCCCTAAACAAAACACCCAATGTTGTTAAAACTCAAACCAACATTACAAACCAACATTGTTCAAAATAACCAACACTTCACAAAACAAACAGAATAAAGGAACTTATTGACTTCGAACCCTCTTCGACCGTCGAGGGGATGTCGAAGTTCCTTCGCCCTTGTGCTTCCTCTTCCTCCTTTGCTGCATCTTCATCATTTTCTTCAAAGCCTTGTTGCGCGCGCGAATTCGCTTCCTCCTCTTCTCTTGAGCAAGGCTCGCCAAGGCTTTCGGCGGCAACCGCATCGGCAGCAGCAGCATTATTCTCATTCTCGGCAACATCAGCAACATCTTCTCCATCAGCATTGTCCTCCCCCTATGTTCGCGTCAACTTCCTCTCCCCCTTTTTGACCAGAAAGGGAAAGGGCTTCCAAAAGGGAGGTGCGAAGAGCCTTAAGCTGTTTCATCTGCAAATCTATAGAAGCCACATGTGCACGAAGAACCTGGGCAGAAATATTGACCATGTTGGGATTGCTCGTACCAACATCACTAGCAACATCGGCCGAAACAGGCGCCTGCCAGGGCAAATCAATAACTCGGGCACCGGTAACATGCTGATTGCGCAAGGCAAACCACTCAGCCTCACCCGTGAGCACATCCTCGGGACCAAGCTGTAAGCCTTGATTCTCTAACAAACTGAAAATCAAAGACGGAAAACACAACGATGCCGCAGACTTCGTGGTGGCAAACTTAGTGATAATATCAAAAACATGCTGACCAAAACTAAATGTGATCCCTCTCCCAAGACGAAACAAGAACTGGGCCTGAGGCCGCGTAACACAGGTTGTGTTTTTAGAGGGTACCCAATTATAAATGGCAAGCTTATGCAAAATAGAATGAAGAGATGAAAGACGTGTACTCGGAAGCTGCTCAAACCAAGAATTAACCATCCCACCAGACAGAAACTTAACTACCTCATTCATCATCCACCGTCGAGTCACCCCGGTAAGACTCAGTACCATGAAACTCATCAATTAACTCAGGGGTGAATGAAAAAACTTTGCCACGCATAAAAACCTTCCCATAATTGATTGACTCCAAATCAACCATAGAGGGTAACAAATTGGCGAAAAACTCGACAACAACATCATGCACAAAAGGCATGGCCGTGGAGATGGTGGAATACATACCTTTGTGTCAGAGATAGGCAATGAGATTGTGTTTCTCAAAAAGTTCAACAGGAACTCGTTTCTCGGCAATCATATGACGACTCTGGTAGGCATCAAATAGCTTGGCAGCCTCGGCAGTGATAAATTTCTCTGAAAAGGGCACAATGTCCTCAAGCTCTGGCATCGGAGTAGCATCTCCGAAACAGGACTGGGAATGAGCCGATGCATTAGAAGAAGGCGGAGATGGAGAAGGAGTGGTTCTTGGGACAAAAGCAGTGCGGGAGGACGAAACAGATTGTGAGCGACGCGATGTTGGTAAGGGGCTACCAACATGACTAGCAACATCGTCCTTTGCAGCAGCCTTCTTTTTCTTCTTGTCCTCTTTGTATGCAGCAAGAATATCTTTCAAGGGCACATCCAATGAAGAATCAAGGGAATACTCAAAAAGACCTGTGTCAAATTCAGGCGTAGCAGCTCGAACTGGAGACGGCGGGGGATCATCGGCAAGCGGCTTGGCAGAACTAGTAACCTCGCCGGTGATAAAGTCCAGTACAGTGTAAGGGGGCGAAGAGTACTCAGTAGCAGTTGATCCAGGAGAAACTTTGACCTTCGCCTGGCTGGGAGAGAAACTGTCCTTCGGAAGGCTGGGTCTCCTGTCGGCCTTACGTACAAGCTGTTTCCGGCGAGTAAACCTCTTCTTCTCCGGCAGACTGGGAGCAGAAGCAGACGGCGGCACATCTCCGGCAATCGGAGCAGTAGGCACAAAATCATGATCACCAGGGTCAGACTCCATAACAACATCCTCTTGGAGATTCATGTGTTCGATAGGCACGTGGCGACGCGGACCTGCCTTACTCTTTGGGACCGCGGACGGCACAACATCGGGCGGTATATTGCGCAATCGTCTCGACCGCTTCAAAGTTGGGTTTCCTACGCGTCCAAAAGTCTCTACGACGAACGCCAAATTTGTAGGATTGTCCACGTTAATTTCGTTCCCAGGCTGTCCTGGGAGCACCTGAGCCTCCGGTGTGGCATCGATCGGCGATGGAACAGGCACGACAGCGAAAGAATCGGGCGCAGGCGATTGTGGTGGCAATGTTGATAGTGGTGGGTTTGAAGAACTACCACCACCAATCTCCTCACGAATATCAAGGCCACCAATCTTTAGGAACGGCAGCGGGACCTGTTCGCCGGAGCGGCGAACCTCTTCAGGCAGTTCTGGGACAGACGGCGGTGGAGAGCTGGTCATCCTGCAAAATCTCACAGAAACACACAACCAAGAAATAAAAAATCGAGAGAATTTGAGAGGAGTAAGGATTCTGAGAGTTTTAATTTGAAAGGGGTTTGGAATAGAGAGCAAACGGTAAAAAGGAAATCAGCTTTTTATCCCCCCAAAAAGTGACCGTTGCACACAAGGAGAGAGAAGGTAAATAAAAGGAAAATTCCTAAAAAATCACCGGCTGACTTTTATGCTTAAAAGTACGATTTTTGTTTCCATGTAAAAAGCGCCACTCCTCCTAGAATAAGGCGACGTGATCACACAACTTATCCCACTATCTCTTTCCATAATCTTTTTTTAAAAAAAAAAATTGCACAACTTAATCTACAAAATAGGCCGAAAAAACAAAGCTGATTTTAATGAACCATCAGCACAGTTGTACCTATCTTGTGCAATGTTAATTTTCACTCACCAAATTCACCTCGTTATTTCCCGTCCATCCGTCCGAATATAACTCCACTGAAACACTTGGTTAGCTCAATTTCAAAACAAAATTAAGAGATTTCAAGCAAGACAAAAACACAAGAAACAAAACGCACAGCAAGATGGCATCTTCACAAAGTATGAATGTCCTAGGGAATGCCTAAAAATCATGACCTAAAAGGTTAAAACAGAACACATTATGATTTTAGTGTTTTGATCCAATGTTGCTTTTTATTACTAACAACATTATAAACCAACATTGCCTTAGGTGAAGTCAATGGAAACTTACCCCTTAACCCGAGTTAATGACTACGTCAAAATCTCTCAAGAAGGCGATTTTTAAAGATTGGAGCATTTTGAATCCAAATTTTCTTCATCCTTGAAGGGATTTAAATCTTTTAATCTTCAGCAATTGTTATTAAACGCCTCTTGTTTTTGGACCTGGGAGAAAACCAGTTTCTGCGGGCAAGTCCCACAATCACCTACTTTTGAAGAGGTTGGTCTTTTTTGTCATTACTTTTATTGCAACAGAGGACCTTATCTCACTTTCGATCAAACTCAATGCATTAGTATAATGTATGAAAAGAAGAGTAAAAATGCATGCAAAATTATACAGGTGTTGTGACTGATGTTGATAAGTAGTTCACAAACCAACATTGGTTAGACAATGCACATACCGAGATCTCTTCTCAAACGAGAGAAGGTCTCGAAATCTAATGCCTTCGTGAAGATGTCAGCCAGCTGATTATCAGTTCCAATATGTTCAAGGCTAACAATCTTCCTCTCAACTAAGTCTCGAATAAAGTGATACCTTATGTCAATGTGTTTGATTCGAGAATGCTGGACTGGATTTTTGGAGATGTCAATGGCA
>BMAC01000117.1:409142-442827 GCA_014905375.1 Phtheirospermum japonicum
AATACATCCAAAAACATGAAAATAGCTCAAGTTTGGTTTCTTCCCAATCAACAATTCGTAGGGAGTTGCACATGAACCTGGTCTAAAATAAGCCCTATTCGTGATATGACATGCAGTGTTCATTGCTTCAGCCCAAAATCGTTTAACTATCCCATTAGAAATGAGCATAGTTCTAGTCATCTCCGCTAGAGTTCTATTCTTACGTTCACCTACGCCATTTTGTTGAGGGGTAATTGGAGAAGAAAATTCATGACTAATACCCTCAGAAGTGCAGTACTTCAGAAAAGATGCGTTTTCAGATTCCTTTCCGTGATCAGTTCTAATCCTACCAGTTTTCACATTAAACCTTACACATAGCTTCTTTGCAAGTTTTTTGAAAGCCTCAAACGTTTCAAATTTTTCTTTTAGAAACTCTACCCACGTAAACCTAGAAAAATCATCAACAATTACGAGAACATACCTCTTACCACTAAGGCTCTCAACCTCAAGTGGTCCCATGAGATCCATGTGAAACAATTCAAGACATGATGATGTAGTGAGACTTTGTTGGACTGGATGTGGCACTCTAACCTGCTTTCCTTTCTGGCATGCCTCGCACACTGGAATGATCTTGGTGTTGAGCTTAGGCAGCCCCCTCACAGCTTCTTCCTTGGCCAACCTGTCCATCATCTTGTAATTTACATGTCCAAGCTTTTGATGCCATAGTTCTGCATCACTAAATTGGGACAACCTGCAAAAGGTATCACTATGAGTTTGGTAGCAATTATCTGAAGTTCTTTTCCCGGTGAGAATACACGATCCATTCTCCTCATAAACTTCACACTTTTCACGGTTGAATTTAGCGCTGAACCCTCCGTCGCACAATTGACTTATGCTGATTAAATTTGCAGTAAGTCCTTCTACTAGCTGCACATTTTACAGTGTTACAACGCAAGGAACATGGAGAGTCCCTTGGCCAACGATTTGGCCATTTGCGTCTCCTCCATACTTCACTTTTCCACTCTAAATCTGACAATGTTGGAAAGCAATTCTTCTGAGCCTGTCATATGCTTCGAGCATCCACTATCAAAATACCAGGCTCCAGGGACAAGAGACTTCAGGGAGGTATGGATCATATTGCACTTGATGCTATTTTTCTTGACCCACACTTGTTTGTATCTGATGTTGGTATTGATGTTGGTAGTGCGGTTACCAACATTGGACTTGTTAGTCACATTTGTTCTCTGAAAATGTCTTCTCTTGCCAATGATCTTCCAGCAAAAGGGCCGAATGTGCCCTGGTTCTCCACAATGATGACACACGAAATGTCTCCTCCTTTTCTTGTGGCGTTTGGAAGATTTTCGTTCTTGACTTGACACTTGCGTAGGTTGACTTCGTTTGAAACCTATTCCATGCTTTGAGGTCTCTGGAAAACTAATCTGCAATATTTTGTCAAGTTTCACCTTTCCTTTATTTAAATTTAAAATGGTTCCTTGAACAGTGGTCAATTCGTTCTTCATCTTTTCCAGCTCAGTGTCCTTCTTGGTGAGAGACGTTTCCAGTCGGACGATAATGTCAAGCTGATCTTCCTTTTCTTTGGTTAGCTTTTCTACTTCTTTTTCGAGCTCTTTGGCCTTGAGTACCTATTTACTCCAACTGATAAACAATTTCTGGTGGTCAACACCCAGCTGCTCGTATTCCTCATAATAATCAGTGGTCTCGGTATTCAGGAACACGATGTTGTCTGCAAGCAAACCAACATGAACATCGTCATCCCACACAACATGGAAAAATAAAGCCAGAACGGAATCAATTGACTCAAAATCATTAACGTCTTTGGTGAAATCCGTAGCGACCATGCTTTTCTTTCTAAGAGTATTGGGACACTCGTTCTTGTAATGACCCCAACCTTTGCATTCGTGGCATCGAATCTCGTTGAGTGGTTTTGTTGAGCTGGACACATTGAAAATTGAATTTGTGGACTGAGATCGTGGAAGAGTACGTCCAGTAAACTTTGAAGTGGATGTCTGTGTCCTGTTCCTTGGATTTGAGCTTCCAAAATTGTTCTTTTTCTTCAAAAAATTGTTGAAGCGTTGAGTCACAAAGGCCAGTTCATCTTCTCCGAGAGTAGTTGTCTCCATCTTTTTAATAATTCCATTAAAATCGAAATCTTCGTCATCTTCATCATCGACTGCAATTGAATCGGAAGAAAAAGCAACATTCTTCTCTTTCGAGCTAGAGCTAACGTGTTCCATCTCATATTACTTGAGATTCCCAACTAAGGTGTTGAAATCGATGTTATCAACATCTTTGGATTTCTATGGCCACCACCTTCATGCTATATTTCTTCGTAATGGATCTCAGCAATTTTCCTACAAGATGGGAATTAGTTATGGGCTCACCAAGTTCTCTGCACTCTTCAATTATTTCCGCCAATCTTACGGAGTAGTCCAAGATTGACTCTTTCTCATCCATTCTCATAGCCTTGAAGGTGGATATGAGCATTCTTATCTGGATTTATTTACGCTTGCAGTTCTTTCACACACCCTCTGTAGTGCGTCCCATGCATCCTTTGCTGACTCGCAATTCTTGATGATGCGGTAATAGCTTGCATCTACATAGCCACACAAGGTGTTGATGCATTTGGAGTTCCAATTTGCAGCAGTTGCTTCATCAGCAGTCCAGTCTTCTTCCTTTTTGGGGATGGTATCGCCCTCGCCATCCGTGACACGTGGTTTTTCCCATCCAATGAGAACAGTTTTCCAAACACGCTCGTCGATACTTTTCAAATGCCATCTCATTCTCTGTTTCCAGAGAGAATAATTCTCACCATTAAGGATTGGAGGCCTCGGGTTGCCTTGAGCATCCATAGCACCTAAAAAGTAAGGATCAATACTTAAAAGGTTAAGTAACCCGCTCTAGATGCCAATTGAAAATTTTGAAGGTATATGGATATAAGAATAATTCTCAGATTCACGATGTTGTTAATCAATGTTACCAACATCAGTTAACAACATCGACCAGAGTAAATTAAATTTATGCAGCGGAAATTAAAATACGAGAACACGATTAAACAAATTCAGTTCATAAGTAAATACTTGTGAATTTGGGTGTACAAACCCGTAAACTATATTACTTTCAATTCACGTTTAAATAAAAAATATAAAGTAATATATGAAAACTAAATATCAAGAAACTTGATACTAAATACTTGTTGCCGGAATGGCAAGATCTTCTTCGTCAGTCACGCAACTTCAAAGATCTTGTTTATCACGAACGTTGGCTCCAAGTAGATATCACTTCTTCGTGTTCTTCTTCTTTTCGTCGTGCGTCGTGTGTTCCTTGCGTCTTGCGTCAATCTCCTCGCAATAATCCGTGCGTCAAAAGTTCTTCCAAGTATTAGGAGTTCTTGTATCTTAAATAGACAACCTAAAATCCTAAACATGGTAAAATCTTAAAAACAAATCCTAAACACAATCTAAAAATAATTAAAGTCTTGTACATAAACTAGGAAACATAATATTGTCCTAAATCTAGTTTCCTAACTTATTTTGTGCATAAGAAAGGCAAATAACAAAATTGAAATTAGTGCCAAGAATAAATTTCTCAACAGTGGTGACGGTCGCGGCGGTGGGTATGGTGGCGACGACGGAGGTGACAACAGGTGATGGTAGAAGGTACAAGAAGAAGATGAAGCGTATTTGAGGTGTTTAGAGTTTGATAGATAATTTTAGAATGTTGTGATTTTTTTAATGAGTGAACTAATAAATAAATGGGTGTTGGTAATCGTTCTCAAATTAATAATGTCAGGTCCATATAAATCGTAATAAATCTCTTTTATTCTTTTCAAGATTCGATAACTATACATTTGAATAGTGAACTAGGCCTTTTTTTTCTTTAATATATTCATAAGCTGGTATAAAATTCACCTGACACAATCGTCTCGTATTATGGTGAAACCAAAATTTTAAATAAATGGTGCAAAGAAATAATATTAAAGAGATGACAAAATCAAGAATTGATAGAGGTCAAAATTATAATTTAAACGCTGCTAATAAATACAAATAAAAATTGAGATGGGCAACTGCCCCCAAAGCCAAGGGTAAGTTCGCCCGTGATTAGCATGTTAGATACTATTCATTTTATACGTCACATTTTTGATTATATAACTTAAAATTCCAACTAAAGAATCTGAATATCCTTTTTGAGCAACAGAGATGACTATCATTCAAATCGGTAAATACAGGGGTATCATATTAATTAATAAGAGAATGATATAAGCCATCTAACTATATATATATTGAGAGATGTGACATGTCGACGGGTTTAGTTATATAATTAATATCAATAATTGAGATTCATAATTTAAGAAAGAATATAATCATGAGACGCATTGAAAAATACATTTAAACTTAATTATAATTTCCCATCTCTAACCGATCCGATCGATATAATTGATGCTAGAAGTTCAATTATTAGTTTGGTTTATTATCAACAATCTTAAAGATAGAATTTCGTACATGCATACCAATTTTAATTATTGTTACTATCTAACAGTTAATTATTGAAGCTGAGAAACTAAACTATTGATACAAATATCTATTTTTAACAAAGTTTAAATTGTTTCAAATGCATCAACATAATCGAGGAAACGCCACTCCTTTTTTAAAATAGTATGGTGTATGAAAAGTTTTGATGTTGTCAATAAGAGGATAGTTGGTTGTACTGGATAATTGTATTAATTATTTGTATAATAATATTAATTAATAATTATGAGTTAATAGTTACTTGATTAAATAAATTGACAAAAATAATTAACATAATTTATCGATAAGTATCATTTTATTAATGTAGTTATTGTTGTTAAATTTCGAATATATTAAATTTAATATGGATAATATTATTATATTTAATTAGAAAATAGTTGTATACAAATTTTTATGTAAATTAATAATAATAAATATATTTTTTCTTTTTTACTTTACAATTTGAATAAAAAATTATCATTTTAACTCACATCTCACGCCTCTCTTCTCAATAAGCTTTTTGGATTAAAGAAATAATAATAATTCTAACTTATATTTACCAAATATTCAAAATAGAGAACAACCCATTTCACCTCAAACTTCCAACTTACAAACATCCCATTTATATAATTGAATGTAAAAGAATTATACTACCCAATTATATCGTTTTTGTAACAACGTACATAGTATTTATGAAATCATTTCAATTGTTTTATATTTTCGACTTTACATTAAAATTGATATATACAATTATTGCATTTTGAACCACTATCTCACCTTCAAAAAATTATAATATATATATACTTCTTTATATACGACTATAGTCCATATCCAAACGTTTTTATTTCTGAGCCAAAAGCATGAATTTTATCCTTGATTTACTACTACTTCACCCCTATATAAACACAATACAATATATTTATGTATTTGTACGTCAATACATACAAATGTGGTCATTTTCTAAGAACCCTACAGGCCACCTCCGTTGAATTCCATATTAACAGGCCTACTTCAACTAATGCAATTTAATGCAACCTAGATTTCAACAACTTTCATTTTAATTATCTCAATAATACACCTCACTTTTTCAAGAATGTGGACAAAATTTCACTTTTGCATTCCTATTTTCTTTAGACATAATTGTATAGTAGATACATGAATGTACAATGTATAGGATTCATCATAGTCTATTTACGTGTATTCAAATAAATATATTCATTTATGTGTAACCATTGCATATACGCGGCTTGTTTGAGTGAGATTTTTCCAACTTTTTAGAACAATCGTATAAAATTATATACATGTTAACTGTGTTCAAGATTAGTATTAAGAAAACTCCTTTTAAAGAACTTATGAAACCCTAAGATGCCGAAATTAATCTTATAAATTTATATTTAAATTTTAAAATCCTCTTCGAATATTTTGTACATTTTAGAATATGTTATACTTTTGTATTGTAGATAAGGTTTATTTATAAGATATTTTAATAATTAACCTATATAGTAAGGCAACCCTCACAGTCGACACGATAGAGTTTAGGGCTGATGATCAAAGGGCAAACTTTAATGTGATTCATGTTCATCTATGTCAAAATGAACATGCACTAGACGAAAAAAAATGTTAAATGTCATGATTTATGATTATATCAATCTATCATTTTTATAAATGTACGTATACCTTAATCATCTCCAATATGATATATACTAATATCAATGTGATAAATATATGCAATATACATTTTCCATAATATAGATAATATTCCATAATATAAATGTACATGTAATGAAGGAAGTACAATCTGTCCATCTCCATTGTATTAAAATGTTCATTTTTAAATGTACGATACAACGTACACTCTCGCGTGTATTGAGATATAGTTTGTGCATGTCTATTAAATGTCCATCTGAGCAGAAATACTGGGTACCCGGAATCGTTTGGGACCCGCCGGGTCCAGTGCCGGAACCGAACCCACTGCAAATTTTTGGAACCGATTATAATCTCGGTTCCGGTTTTGGATCTAGACTTTCGAGACCCGGTACCCGGTGGGACCGGTTCTTAAACTGGGTACGTGGTACCAAGTCTTTAAGTGTATTTAATATATTTAAGTGTATTTTGAGAATTTTCTATGTATTTTGTGATCACTTATTATGAACAAGTTTGAAAACTTTGTATTGGTGAATGTTGTGGACTTGTTATTATATTAGGTATTTGTGGATTTGTTTTCATGAAATTTGGTATTGTAATGTTATATAATTGATGTAGTAGGAAACTAAAATTTTTTCTATATTGTAAAATTACTTTTGATAAATAGGAGGAAGCTAATACTAATGTACTGTGTACTTTATTTTAGACAATACCACAATATAGTAAGGAACTAATGACATAGAGTATAAGTAGTTTAACAAATTTATTATTATAAACTTAAAAAAATCTCAAATAAGGACCGGGTACCCGATTTCGGAACCGGTACCCACCGGATCCGAGACCGGTTCCAGGAACTTTGGATCCGGCTAGTACCGGTTCTCTTTTCTTGGACCCGGTTTCAGTTCCGATTCCAAAAAAATTGACCGAGTACCCGGTTCCGCTCACCCCTGGATGTACTAACTGATAATCAAGATAGTGGGCCCTAATACGGAGGAACCCACACGTAGGACTGGTTGCATTATGAAGGTATGGACTGGACTTGAGAATTAAGGTCAATTGGATGGAGCCCACTTGCATGTGATGGGTTGGATGATTTTTCAACAAAGCCCAAACCAATTGCCCTTTTCACTCCACTTGTATGGCCCACGATCTGTTTGCGTTGATTGTGTTGCATCCACAATTTTACATAGTACTCTAAGTTTTCAAATAATGGTAAGTTTGAGAACTAGATATTGAAAAAAATTAAAAAAACCCGAATATTAGGGCAATGTTAACTGAACATGCTGATTGAAGAATTTAAAACGCTTAGTTAGATCAAGAGCAATGAAAGAGAACACATCTAGCTAATTGTCGAGACTTGAACTTTGTAAGCATAGACACAATTGGAATGACACATAAAACACGAGTATCTTGAAACATGATGAGTTTCATGACAATAAATCCATTTCATGGGGTTTTGGAGATAAACAAAAATTCTACTTATTCACACTTTATTTGTAACTTGCATGAGAATGACCATTGACCAAATTGATTGAACTTTTTGAATGAATCAAGTACAATATTCTCGGCCATTGGTATATCAAAGAATGACCTTAACCCCGGGAAGAAAGGCAACAAGGACAGAACTTATAATTTACCTCACCAGCCGGTCGAAATTAGTCGTAAAATATATTAAAATACCCTAAACTTAATAAGGAAACTCGTAGAAAATTGAGTTCGAAAAAATATAAAACATACAATAGCCGCGTGTCAAATATGAATATGTGATATAAAAAATTAAGATTTATAACACTTTCTATTGAAAAAAGTCGAGCATCTAACTTGTATTATATGTCTTTTTTTTTTTTTTCTGTGTAAGAAACTAATTTATTCGTATAGATATATAAAGTGTGTATTAATACATTATATTTGGATTAAATAAAGACTGTTAGAATATATTTAATATTTATTTTCCTATGCGTAATAATTTATTATTATTTATTTTATCTTTATGTTTCCCTTTGTTTTTTTTTTTCTTTTTGGCGTAACAATAGTTTTTCATATATATTTTTAATATTATTTTCAGTTAATTATATTATGATTAGATTTATATAACTCTTAAATCTCTTAAGTAAATATTTTAATTCAAATAAATACTAGGGATAAATTTTTTTTTGCCTCCTAAAGTATCACAAAATTTTGACTTTACCTCCTAAACTTTTTTTTCTTTTAAGTTGCCTCCTGAAATTTGTGTTTTTTGAGTTTGCCTCCTATAGTACAATTCAGGGCAAAAAGTTGTCGGACGCCGTCCATGTGACTTACACGCGAGGGCACGAGCGTCTTTTCTCTTTTCAGGGTTTTTTTTGCCTCCTCAACTATCTCATATTTTTTGACTTTGCCTCCTAAAGTATTTTTCTATCAAGTTGCCTTCTCAAGTACGATTTTATTTTAAAATTGCCTCCTCAGGACAGTTTTTGGGCCAAAAAATAAAAATCAAAATCAAATACCGATGAAATTTACCTAATAAATGATACCCTAGGTAAATAATAACAAATAATAATAATAATAATATATTACTAATAATTTTTAAATATAAATAATATAATTTTAATACATATAACATAATTATAATACACTTTTAAATGCTACTAATACTAATAATAATAATATATAATTATAATATAATAATATATGAATATAGTTTAAAATTTAACTAATATATTTAATAAATATATAATATATAATACAATCTTTTTACAATAATAATTTTTGTAACTTTTTTCTCATTTCTTATTTTTTGTTGAAATATAATTACTTGTAATGTATATATTTTAATTTAAAATGCATATAATGTAATTATAATACACTTTCAAATAATAATAATTATAATATAATACAAGTAATATTATAGGATAACATAGTACACTTTCAAATATAATATAAGATAATATAATATTATTTGAAATATATTATATGTGTATTTTAAATTATATGTGTTGAAATATTATTACGTGTATTATATTATTATATATTATAATTTTAAAGTGTATTATAATTATATTATATGTATTATATATATATAAATGTGTGTGTATATATATATATATATTGAAAGTAACATTATATATCAACAAATAAAAATTAATTAAAAAGAAAGTTACATAAATTGTTATTGTTATTGCAAAAATAGTCATACTATATATTTATATTTATTAAATATATCAGTTAAAATTATAAATTATATTTTAAAATTATTATTATTATTATTATTATTATTATTATTATTACTACTAATACCAGTACCACCAGTAATAGTAGTAGTTGTACTAGTAGTGCTAGTATTATTATTTAAAAGTGTATTATAATTATGTTATATAATTATGAAATATATATATATATATATAAAAATTTAGAATACATACAATATAATTACAATACACTTTAAAATTATAATATATAATAATATAATACACGTAATATTATTTCAACACATATAAGTTAAAATACACATATAATATATTTCAAATAATATAATATTATATTATATTATATTATATTTGAAAGTGTATTATGTTATCATATAATATTACTTGTATCATATTATAATTACTATTATTTGAAAGTGTATTATAATTACATTATATGTATTTTAAATTAAAATATATACATGTATTATTATTATTATTTGAAAGTGTATTATAATTACATTATATGTATTTTAAATTAAAATATATACATTACAAGTAATATTATATTTTAACAAAAAATAAGAAATGAGAAAAAAGTTACGAAAATTATTATTGTAAAAAGATCGTATTATATATTATATATTTATTAAATATATTAGTTAAATTATAAATTATATTCATATATTATTATATCATAATTATATATTTTTATTATTAGTAGTAGTAGTAGTATTTAAAAGTGTATTATAATTATGTTATATATATTAAAATTATATTATTTATATTTAAATAAAATATTAGTAATATATTATTATTATTATTATTATTATTATTATTTGTTATTATTTACCTAGGGTATCATTCATTAGGTAAATTCCATCGGTATTTGATTTTTATTTTTATTTTTATTTTTTGGCTCAAAATAAAATCGTACTTGAGAAGGCAACTTGATATAAAAATACTTTAGGAGGCTAAGTCAGAAAAATTAGATTGTTAAAAAAAAAAAAAACTTGGAAAGAGAAAAGATGCTCGTGCACTCACGTGTAAGTCACGTGTACGGCGTCCGACAACTATTTGGCCTGAATTGTACTTTAGGAGGCAAACTCAAAAAAACGCAAATTTCAAGAGGCAACTTAAAAGAAAAAAAAGTTTTGGAGGTAAAGTCAAAGTTTCGTGATACTTTAGGAGGCAAAAAAAAAAAAATTATCCCTGAATATTATTTCAACTTTTATTATAAATAAAAATTAATTCAACTTATATAAATTTTTTATAATTGCTAACTTATTTATATTTTTATATTAGAAAAACAAAAGAAAGATATTGAATTCACAAAATATGTTAAAGAAAATATTAAATTAGGTAACATGTAATGAAGGAAAATATTAAATTAGGTAAATATTAGGTTCGAATGATACCGAAGCACCATAATTTTTTTCAAAGTTAACAAAACGTGAAAATGAGACACATAGGATAGAAGAATTTTGACAGCTCAAAGTAGAGCGACCTAAGGATTCAGGTCGTTATAAGAATTCGCTGCCATTACTTGAAATCTACACTACATCAGGTGAAGTCAACCCTAGTTCAGTATATACAACCTGATACAACTCTTAGATTGTACTGTAGTATTACTGTCCACACATTGTAGGTAGCCGTTGTTAGGTTGTACTATAGTATTTTTAACCACATATTTTATGGCAGTTATAGTCAGGTGTATTGCTATATATAGTTGTATACTTCTTTGATGTAAGAATGAATTATTATGATCAACAATTTATATTGAAAACTTATGAGCTCGCCTTTACTTTTATAAACTCGCCATGATCTCGCCACAATTTTTGAATATATATATATATATATATATATATATATATATATGTGTGTGTGTGTGTGTGTGTGTGTGTGTGTGTGTGTGTGTGTACACACATGCATATATTATTGTGATTATTGGGGTGATATATAAAATAATAGTTAAAATTATGTAGGTGAGTAGATTGAATAAATTGTAAAAAAAAAAATGGTAATAATAACCGATTCTCCTGATACTAATATTATATTGTCTCGTACGTAATAGTATCATAGGAGTTTGTCAAACTATTAAACATATTATATGGTAATAATAACCGATTCTCCTGATACCAATATTAATACATTTAACTGTTGAACAAAAATGAATTTGAGAAAATTATATATACTAAAAGAGGGTCTTTAGTGAACACCCAACTATGATATTCCCAAGAAATTTGATTCAATGGTACAATCAAATTTTAGGCTGTTCAGTTCTAAATATTTGATATTTAGCCTTGAACTAACTCATCTCTAGAAAGCATAATCAAGTGGTATGCCTCTTGAAATTGGTGAGGTTAAATCAAAAATTTTTAATGACGATATATACCCATTAAGTTGGAGTATTGCAGGATACTTCTAATAGACAAGATCCCTATTTAAGTGCAGAGGAGTGGCCGCCTCTACCGGAGCATTTAAGAATTTCAAGGGTGTTCCAAGGCCAAAATAGACACAAATTTAATAACTTGAAAAATGGTGTAAGCATTGTTAAGTGAGTATCACTGTCTTGGTATATTCGTAAGTTAAATTGTTTAATGATACTGTCAACTGGGCCGCGAGTATATTCAATGGTATTTCACTAAGAAGGGTTTATAGTTACAATTTACTTATCCTGATATAATAATGATTAGCAAAAACTGCATTTCAGTCACATACATCATACATTAATTTTGCACTCATGTGGGAGATTATTGGAGAAAATGAATTTTAAAAGATTATATATATTAACTTTGGCTAAATATCCCAAATGTAAACGGGTCGTTAAAACGAACGTCGAATTCTTAGTCTACGTTTCGAGTATATTATCATGATATATTTATTTTCACAAATTCATATTCGTGGGAGTGAAAAGTAAATGATCAAAGTTGGACATTTAGATATGTTTGTGTAAACATTTGCAAGGTTGAGAGGATGTGGAATTTTATATAAAGAGGAAATGTACGATATATGAATGATATTTATTGTTTTATGGAAATTGAATTATTAAAGTCGGTGGAGCGCAAACTATTTAAGTTCTTAGAATTTAATTAGTTTGGGCCTTTTGTGATCCAAACATTTCTTGTTGAGTAATATAATGAGATTGACTTGTATTAAAAATCATAATACCCACGGTTTCATGCCTGTTTAAGGGTTGTCTCAAGTTTATAAATATTAACTCCTCTATAATATAAAATACATAAAAAATATGTTTTTAAGCACTCATATAGACACATATTCCAATCTGTACGGTTAGGATTTTGGTCAATTGTCCGTTCAAATCTTGTTCGCTAAGATGACCAGATTGAATGCTATTTTCGATTTCGTTTTTGTGACTTGACACTTTTCTATTTCGTTATTTATTTAAATACATGTATTTACTGTACTTAAATTTGTTAGTTAAAGTTATTCTCAATATTAACAACATTTTTGAGCAAAAGAAAATTCTTTTAGTTTCTTAATAATTACTCTCGCTCTTTCTTACTTTTGTTTAATTTGTTCGATCATTCAAATCTTACATATAGAGATCGTGATTCAATTCTCCTATACACACCCAGTGGATAATGAAACTTGAAGAAAATTTACACAGTGAATGTGCCAAAAAAGTATTGAATAATTAATGGAATGGTCCCTCTCTCTCTCCCCCATTATTCCCATAAATCCCTCTTGTGAATGACAAGACAAGTGTACAAGGAGGGATGGGAATAGAAACATCGGAAAATGAAAGCTCACTATATTTGGACAAATTGGAGGAATTTTCCCATCCAGCCCTTTGTCTTTTTAAATTTACATTCCTCTCTCTATCTCGCTGTTTCAGACATATATATTATCAAACATTGACAAAAGATAACAATTCCAAAACTATATCATTGCTTTATTGGCACGTTGTGTGCATAAGTTAACTCTCAATGGAAACTCCACCATTTTCAATTTTTGCTTCATTACTTGCCCTAATACCCATATCTATGCAAACATGGGGTTGACCCACTTCAAATTTAAAAAAAAAACAAAAAAAAAAAACAATATAATAATAATAATCATAGTGTGTAAAATAAATATAAATAATAAAATTAATACCCATCAAGTTGGCTTACACACCTTCCACTGTGATTACATAAATTCAACATTTGTATTTTTTTAAGCAGAATTTTGGTAATGAATATTCCACAAGCTAATGAATCCATTTAAGCTAGTAATGAAATACCTAACAACAATCTCGTTATAATAATTCACTTTTATAATACTTTTGGACTCAAGGAAATGATAATTCACGTGTATTCATTTAGAACTTTTAAAAATATTTTAAAATTTTCAAAATCATGATGTATTTAATTGAAATATTTTAAAATTTATAAAAATTTTGAGGTATTTAATTGAGATTTTTAATAAATTATTAAATATTCATTAAAGTCTCAAGGTATTCGTTTGAGATATATTGAATTGTTAAATTGTCATGAGGTATTTAATAAGTCTAATACTTTTTGAATTTGTAATTTGATCGAATTTAACAAATATGTAAAATCAATAAAAATAAAAGAAAATTCAAATAAATTTTATAGTCAAATAAATTTTAAAATATTTTTACAAATCCCGAATGAATACACTCATGTAATCTACCTCAAAAAAAAAAATGTGGTTACTTATAGAGATGATCGATTACTAAGTTAGTGAATTTTACATGAATTTTTAAATTAGAGATCTCAAGTTCGAAAATATATTTTAAAATTTGGAACAACTAGTTTGTAAGTTGGCTATTATATTCGGAGTAAGAAATTGTACTCAATAGCTAAGAGCATCTCCAATGCAATAATATTAATTTAACCTATGTGACAAATGATATTGACATTTTATAAAAAAGTTTTTCAATGCATTAATGTTAATGTTATATATGTAATAATTTATTTCTTATTTTTAGAAAAAAATAAAGAGAGATAAATAACATGATTGAGTGATATATTTCAAAATTAATTGTAAACATTGTCAAATTTTTAATGTGCCAAATAATTATTTTTATAAAATGTGTTAATTTTTCCACTTTCACGATATTCCACCAGATATGATCTAATAATTGGTGCGCAAGTTCCCATATTTTGAAAGTTATTTATCAGGGAAATCCCATAAGAGGGCCCGATTTAATGAAATGGTGTCATAATAAGACCTGAATTTTAAGTTCTCTCAATTGAAGGTTTTAATGTTCAAAAAGTTTCAATTGAGAGCTCATATTTATATTTTGATTCCCACTTGAAGGCCTAATTTAAAAAAAAATTCAATTGAGGGCTCATATTTACATTTTGATTCTCAATTGAAGACCTCTGTTAACCTTGGTTAAGTAAAATGATGATGACACAACTAATCCCAAAAGCCTACAACTTTTATTTTTATATTTTTTTCATGGACTTCATATTTGCCAAATACCATCAATAAATAAATTAAAAAAAAATTAATTTAACATTGGTTGGGATTAATTGACACGTAAGCACACTTACATAACTATGGTTTAGCTTGTATTCATAGTAACTAGTTTAATGGAGTCCTTTTTTAGATTATTATTTTTTATTTATTGATGGTATTTGGCAATATAAAGTCCATGAAAAAAAAGATAAAAATTACAGACTTTTGGGATTAATTGTGCCATCATCGTTTTACTTAACCAAGGTTAAAAAAGACTTTCAAATGAGAATCAAAATGTAAATATGAGCCATCAATTGAAACTTTTTGAAAATTAGAGCCTTCAATTAAGAGAATTTAAAATTCAGACATTATTATGACACAATTTCGTTAAATCAGACACTCCTATAGAATTTTCCCGTTATTTCTCCCATTTTTTGTACAAGACATCTAATAAAAAGAAGCAATATCCAGAAATATGAATTAAATAATAAAACTGTTTATAATTTATTGATTAAAATGTTTTTCATGATCCTTTTCATTTTCAGAATTTTAGTATTATTTACTAATATAAAATTAGTTTATGGTTATAATTTATTTATTTTTTAAATGTTTCAATTTTTTTTTTTCTCTTTCGAAAAAAAGGAAAGAGCACGGGAGTCACGCTCGGCGCGTCGAGTGAGACTGACGAAAAATGTTAATCCAACTGTACAAAGAGCCATGCATTAAATGCAGGCGCAACCCTTTTCGCCTACAAACTCTGAGCCCAGCATTTAATGCAATTTCAGTACTCACACCGTTGGAATTATTAGAGGAAATTAAGGATTCAATAAATAAATAAATATTTTTTAATTATTGAATAACAATATCACAAAAAGAGCTTTTTTTTCTTTTTTTTTTCCTTGTTATTATTATTATTTTTTCAACAATATCCCGGAAAAGAAGAACAAAGTTAACATGAAAACCAACAAGCATGACGAGCAAGTTAATCAGCTATAATTTGAAAACAATTCATTGGAAATACTATTAACAAGTTTTGACAAATTATAATAATTAAAAAAAATCCAAATAGCACGGCCTAAACATTTAAAATGAACAAATAACAAATAACAATTTGGGCACACGAAAATTGCTTCCTTAATTATCTACTGAGCCACCTTAAGGGTACCTCTTGAGTCAATACCCGAACCACCACCCTTGTATTGTGCTAAGAACCACCGCGCCACACTAAACCCGGCCCGACCACCACACAAGGGTTGTTTTGCGCTTGGTTCGTTCTTGACTCACCACACCCTTAGTGGCTAGTCAAATTACTCCTCAAATAATATAATTTCTCAAGCGTTACAAGCCACCACCTAAACTCCTTGTGCAAACATTTAACACACAAAAATACAGAAAGGAGGGAAAAAAAACAAAAAACACTAGCATGTTAAATGTGATCCCAATTCACGAGTAATAGGGGTAAAAAAAATTTAAAAAAGGAGTTGGGCGGGGCCCACTATCAGCTCTCACATTGAAGAGCAGCCTTGATTTTCTGGACGGTGCACGAGATAAGATTATTGACGGTCTCCACCGATTCCACCGTGAGCTTGGCCGTAGGCAAGCTGTTCACCAGGATCTGGAACGCAACGGTCAACAGCGACCCACTAACTCTATGGGCCTGCGGCCCACCAGTGCTATCCGGCTCATCGCCCGCCGGCCCATCAGGTACGATCGCAAATCCCGAAGGGAGCAGCGCCACGTAGGCGGAATCTCCACCGTTCATCACCACGTGCATTGCTGGGATGTCAACTGGCGCGTACACCACAAGCGACCCCGCGGCGTCTATGCATGTCTCCTGGAGTATCAGCATGCTGCTCTGGTCTGCGTTCATGGCCTGTCGGTCAAATTTACCAAATTAGCCATCTACCTTTTTTGTGAAAATTCCATCAATTTCCGTGTTGTTTTTTTTACCACAAAAAGGTTTTGAAAATTACAATCATGACAACGTGAAAAAAGAAAATGAAAATTAAATCGAATAAAGTATCTCATTTAAAAATTGCTAGGAAAATCCAATATTTAAAAACATTTAGATGGGTATTCATTTCTAAACATTTAAGTATATTCCCAAAATGGGTATTCTTTTCTAAATATTTGTTCCAATTAACATGCCAATTGTTTTCAATAATTTGATAATACGTAGAGTTTTCCAAAATCAAGAGCTAATATTGCAGGGATATTTCACTAAAACTGTAAAAAGGACGTTTTTCACTGTACCCCATAAAAAGTTGCAATTTAGTCCTGAAAGAGATTTCACGTGTGAGTCAACCCAATTGTCATGACTTTTTAATGAAATTATAAAGAAGGGCCCAGGGGCTGACTCATAAAGCTTGCCAGAAATCAAGTATTTGACTTTTATACATGGATTATACTACAGGTCAGAAAATAAAAGACACGCCATTGGATCTGCCAATGGGTTGTCTTTATGCATGATTCCAAATTCCATCCTTGTCCTATTTAATCACATTCATTTCGGTCTGACCCACGAAATGATTGAGGGCACATGCGTCATTTCATAATTTCCCTACTCTCGTCGACTTCACAACATGAATATCACAAGCCCTAACGAATAATTTGCTCATGTTAAATCTTGCACGCTAACATGTTTTTGTCCATTTAATTATTATTATTAATAAATTACGTAAGAATAAATAAAAAATTACTTACACTTGCACGCAGGAGCGAAACACAATTGCCCTGATCTTGGCCTTTGGCGATATGGGCCATCTCTTGCATGGGGCCCCCATTGGAGAGTATATCCCACTCGCTCCTCAAATGCTCGTTCCTTAGGAAGTCAAACAGCCTCTGAGGCGACACGGGCAGCCAAACCGACGTGGCGGCGCTCACCACGATCCCCGGCGGCTCGCCCGGGTCGTCCACGCTCTTCCTGGTCATGACCCGAACGTCCTCGTCCACATTCTCTGTCCGGAGTTTGTTCCACTTGTGGACCGTCGACGCGCAAACGCCCGCGCAAAAATTGTTGGTCATGCGTTGGGCCAACTTCAACATGCTCCGCCGCCCACCCGCCGTTATGGCTACGCGCGTGAATTAAATTTTAGCCGTTAAATAAAATTTAAAAAATTTTTGATCATGACAAAATTAATGTTTTCGATATTTTAATTACCGGTGTGGTCTCGGGAGGGCACAGCGGAGGACATGAGGATGGCGAGACACTCGCATTGCCGTTGGAGGGTGGCGACCCAACGTTGAGCGCCGAAACCCATACCGGCCCCGACCAGGGGCCTGTAGAGCTGGTGAACTACACTCTCGTCGTATTCGGCATGTTCGACCCATGTAACCTACACAAAGAAGATGAAATTCGATTAGATATCACAAGCAACTCTAATTTAGTTTTTGATCCACTTTTTTATTTTCTAAATAAACATACACTATTGACATTATAAATGCTAATAATCAACATTAAGATATCCATCCCGTTCTATCTGTTAGATTATATTTTATTTTCTCAATAAGATTTAAATATTATTTTATTAATTTTACCTCCTCTTTATTATTTTATTTAGTTCTTCTAAATAAAAGTATATTATTTTCATTTGATATGCATAATTATAATATCAATCATCATTTTTAAATTTGAAAAATAATTGAAATAATTAATTACGGTAAATAGAATATATAGAAAGAGACTAGGGGAATAATATAATATATTAGGTTACTTATAATCCAAAAAATAAAATAAGCATTGAAAACCCCGCATAATCTCAAATTGATATATAATAATAAAGTCCAAAAGCAAAACACATAAAATATTGAGTACAAGATTTGTAGGCACGAGGAGTAAAATAGGGGGGACTGAGACATAGAAAAACGTATTAGAGAGCCTAGTCACAATAGGGTTTAAGATGGATGCTCACGTGACAACAAAAGTTAACTAGTCTCGGGGTTTTGACTATTAAGTTCTTGATGGAGTTTAAAAAAATAAAAATAAAAAAAACATCATTAGGCTGGAACCAGGAAATAACAGTCATGAAATTTAATATTATTAGAACATGAGTGGGATTTGATCGAGACAGCGGCATCAGAGATTGGAATAGAAACATCAAACACTTAGTTTATTTCCATCGATGTTTTGATTTGATGATTACGAGGATTTACTTTTGATTAATCATATGATATTAATGTGTCCCAAGGAGCGAATACAGGAGTAATAGAGGCTTCGAATCCATTATATTAATGTGGGTAAAACCTCGATCAGCTCGTGTACGAGTGTATTATATTAATTAATTAATAACATGATTCGATGATTAGAAAAATATAATTTGTCACAAGAGAAGCATCTTGTCGATGACTAATTATTTGATTAAGAAAGGTCAAACATCGGAGTCAAGTGTACGTGACCGAAATCAAATCAAACTAATTAAATCTATGTAACTTAATACTGTGATTTCTTGAGCATGTAATGATTTTGTTAGTGAGTTTTCAGTAGATAAAATGCAAATGCACGTATATATAGTTTAGTCAACAAGTATAAAATGTTACATAAAAACAACAATAACATTAAATTTAATTATGCTAGAAAAAATCACATTAGGACCAAACAAGAAAAAATTAAAAAAATTGTATTGTTACTATTTCTTTCTTTTTTTATCTACTGTGTGAGCAATTGATTTTTCTCAATTAAATGTTCTCAACTAAGTTCCAAGGTGGTGCAGTTGCATCAACAAACTTTATTTAACACAAAAGGTTGAAGGTTACCAACTCTGGAAAGCCTCAATAAATGTGAAGAAAAACAAGTATGGAGCTGGGTGCAATAAGTAACAAGCCAACAAAATAATGCATGTATGCATATAATAAATATATATATATTGGGAAATGAAGATGGAAATTATTTAAGCACCTTAGAATAACCGTTAGGCATATCCTGCACCACACAGCCTGAGGGCAGCCTCCGGCAGCAGCCCGGATACGCCGGGCCGCCACTAGAAGCTTCTCGGATGGCATCGATCGACACGTCCACTACGGCCCACACGCCCTCCGCATGCTGCTTGCAGAACCGGAGGAAACTAACCTCTCGGACCGGAACTAACGGTGATAGAACTTGTAGCTCCGCGTGCATCTAGCAATTGTACACGTGGCAATAAGAGTACAATTTATAAGTGGATATTAATTTCAGGGAATAACAAACAAAAAAAAAATTACCCTAGGTTTAGCTTAATTAATTACACAAAACACAAATATATTTCAATTTAAATTTGACATGCCAAAGAATGTTGTTAGTTTTTGCATAAATATATTTTCACACCCTTAATCCGGGTGTTTTCCAAATAAATAAAACAAATAATAAAAAATCAAGAGCATAATTAATTATAATTACCAGCTGAAGTGCACCATTCCTTGTTCCTCCCATACCATCTGAGATCACATCTGTAGTTGTTGTTCTTGCAATTATACAAGGAAACATCTCTGCCCATTTGTTCTAATCAAATTACACATTAACCAAATTAAATCTCAATTAAAATTTAAATAAAATAATTAAACATAGACGCAGTGTAATAAATCACAATCAAGAACTCAAAAAAAAAAAAAAAATTTATAACAAACAAACAAACTCCCACAAAATTGAATCTTAATTAACTTCAAATTAAACAACTACTCATTTATAATAATTTGATTAGATTAAGTACATTAATTGAACAATTAATCAAATAAACTCACCGAGTCCATCATCGTCTCGACTAGAGCCAAACTATTGATGATAACCATACCCGTTTCCCTTGATGCCTCGGTCACAAACCCATTAGGCCTCATTCCAATGCAAGGCGTAAAACTCCTTAGATACTCCTCATGATTCAAAATATCCCTCCCTCCTTCTAAGCTCCTTAGCCAAATCGGCTCGTCCGCTTGCGCCATTTTCACTAACTCGTTCATCGCGGTCAAAGCGAGCTCCAAATACATGGATCTCTCCAATGACCGCTCGATCGGCGTTATATTCATATTAGCTTTCGTTTGAGCCATCACGGGTTGCATCGGGCCCCCGAAGTCCGGAGGGCCTAAGGGCAAAGACGTCGGGGAGATCATATTTAAACCTCCCATGAACCCGTTACCCCCGACTCCGAGCTCCAGGCTAGAGTTGGGCATAGGCGGGCCCAATGAGGATACGGGCCGGCCCAAGAACTTGCCGGCCAGCGCGCAGACGCGGTCGAGCTCGTCTTTGAGCCGGGCGTTCTCAATCCGGAGGTGTTGCTCCTCGAGGGAGATTTCGCCGATCATGGCCGGGCCCCCGCAGTTGGTGCAGATGGGGTTCCGCATTGCGTCTTTGATGGACATGTTCTCGGCCCGGAGCTTGTCGTTCTCTTGCCGGAGGATCGAGTTCTCGTGGCGTTCGAGTTGTGTCTAGTGTAATTTAATTAATTAATTAAGAACTCAATCATTTCTATATGAATTAACTCCAAAATTAAGAAAATAATTAAAAATAAATAAATACCTTCATTTGAGTTCTTCTATTTTGAAACCAAAACTTGACTTGCCTAGTCTCCAAACTAAGCCTTTTGCTAAGCTCCAATCTTTGCTTTTCATCTGGATGAGGACACTCCTTGAACAAACTATTAAAAAAAAAAATTAAAAATCACAAAACTCACTAACAAAACCCATATTTTCAAAACTACAAAAATCATCACATGAAAATGCAAACAAAATGTTAAAAAAAAAAAAAGAAGGAGAATTTCTTGAAAATAAGCAAAACACACACACACAAAAAAAAAAAAAAAAAAGAAAAAAAGCAAATGATCCATACGATTCAAGTTCTTGGATTTGCTGAGGAGTGTGTCTGTGATATCTCTTCTTCCTCGGAGGCTTGTCGGAACCGTCCAGATCATCACCGGACCCACCATCCATGTTATCACTCCCAGATCTGCTCATCTCACCTTCTTCATCTCTACTTCTAACCCTCCCATTAACATGAGTATTACTAATTGTCTCTTGATAATTATTATTATTTTCTCCAACTCCTTGCCCGCCCTCCATACCGTTTGCTGCAACAAAAAATAAAAATAAATAAAATAATTTAACAAAAAAAAAAAAGAAAAAAAAAGATCCCATGTGTATATATATATATGTATATATAGAGAGAGAAAGTGGAGAAGGGGTGCTACAAGGGCAAGAGAGAGGCCAGCGGAGTTGAACATGGGCTTTGCGGCGGCGATGGGCTGAGAGATGTGGCGGGGCTGTGCGATTGCGGCGGCGGGCATATTCTTGTTAGAGTTATTAAAGTTGTTATTATTATTATTATAATTAGGTAAATCGGTAACAATTCTTGCACTACCACCACTACAAGAATTGTTGTGATCAAGAAAATCCCCAAAATTCATGAAATGATTTTTTTAATTAAGCTCACTCATACTGATTTTTTTTTCTTACACACCAAGATTTAGAAATTAAAATAGAAAAATATATATATATATGTCCTAAAACCACCAAAAAAAGAAATATATATGCTAGATCATCGACTGTAACACAGAGATATATATGGTAGTATATCAGAGAAGCAGAAATTTAGTTGATTTTTCAAGAAACGTATGTCAATACACGTTTTGCACACACAATCAAAGGAAAAAAAAAAATGATTAAAAATAAATAGAGAGGTAGAGGAGACACAAGGCCTAAATCCAAATGTCTCAAACTGCCTCTCAAAATTTTATACTGAGAGAAAGAAAGAGAAAGAAGGCAAGCAAAATAAAAAAAAAAAGTTTTTATTATTTATTTATTTTTTTTAATTTTGCTTCTGCTCTTCGTTCTCTATCCGTCTCTCTATTTCCCTATATCAAAATCCCTCACAAAAGAAAAAAAAAATCTTTTTCAATGTGAAAATGAAAAAAAAAAAAGAAAAAGAAAAAAGGAACGACTCAAGAAAACCCTATTTGAGAGGGATTATTTTCTTGCTTTTTCCCGTTATCCCAAAATCTATCTGCATGCTTGACTTGCAAAAAAGCTAGTTTTCTCATGTCCTACGAAAAAAAGCTGAAAAACAAAATAAACTTGATTTGTAGTCTTTTTCTTGCTCAGACATATAGAGAGAGAGAAAAGAAAAGAAAAGAAAGGCCAAAAGAAAGTGAAGATAATACCCGCAATACTATGTGGAGTCTTCGAAGCCCACATATACATACGACCAAAAGTAGCTCAGAAAAAAGGGTCGGTTGACTCTCAATACACACAGACAGTACACACACTAATATAATATTTTTATTTATTTATTTATTTATTTTTACGTGTGTGACGGCAGTGAAAAATGTGATCACCTTTTAACTCCCGTTTTTTCAAGTAAAAATGTACTGTGATAAGAAAAGCATGTAATGATATTTGATTTGTCTATTTTCCCATTTTTATTTTGCTTTACAGTCTGTAATAATTTAATTTGCTTCCATTTTTGTCCACATCCACACATTCTACTTCATAAATGTATTTTTTCTTTTCTGCTATTATCATTAGTGTTTTTTTTATTATGGTAAGTGAAATTTGTAATAATGTACATTGATATGCTGGAGTAATGAGCACTTACCATATACCAATTCGTACTATTATTATTTTCATGTTTATCTAAATGGATGCCGACACATGAATAATGTGACTTAAAAGACGTGATACATATATTCGAATTATATATAATATAGCTATAACTAGTGTGTGTGTACACACACACACACACATATATATATATATATATATATATATATATATATGTGTGTATCATCTTTACTGATGTATATTTATATGATATTTAATGTAACGAATAGTTTTAATGTATTTATTTATTGTTAAATAGACATATACTAATGTAAACTTAATTTTTAAGTAATATATCTATATGACACCTTATTCATAGACTTACGATACATCTTGATTCACGATATATCAATTGGTGATATAACTGAATCTTTTTTTTTTTTAGTTTTTTCTTGGTTTTTTAATTGACCGTACTTGAAAGTATTTACATGAAGAAATTATATTGAAAGTGAAATAATCAAATTAACAAAAGCAAATATTATCTAAATTATCACTGAAATTATCTTAGGTTAAAAATATAAAATAATTATTGAAGTTAGTTTTTATTGGGATAAAATTTAATAAAAATCGAGTTTACTCTAATTTAAGTGTGTTTGATAAGTACAATAAATTAGGTCATAACTTATTTAGAAAGTTTATAAGTTTCACATAATCAAATAAACTAATCTCAAATGTTATTATTACAAGTGTTTCAAATAAACTCGTGAATTTTTTATTTTATTTTATTATGACATTCATTATTTAAAATGTTTTATTATTATTATTATTATTATTATTATTATTATTATTATTATTATTATTTAGTTTGATCCTATAAATTAGCCTGCAATAGAAAGAAAAAAAAATCTCAACCCAATCCATCAAACAAAAATATCGTGCAATTATTAAAACTAGTACGTATATAAACATTTTCAACGAGAGATTTGTAATATGATTAATAATAATTAAATTTACAATAAAAATTCTATTAAAAAATAACATAAATATTATTATTTTTAAATATATATTTTATGTAATTTTAAACTTCTGAGCTAATTTATCAGTTATATAATTTTTATTTAATGCGATTAATAATAGGATGTCGAATTCGTGGTATCCGTGCTTAGAGTATCTCCAATGCAACGATGTTAAAAGTGAAAAATTGACACATGAAATATAAATAATTATGTGGCATATTAAAATAATTACGTGGTACATTAAATGCTTGATATTGTGAATAGCAATGTTAAATTCTAGACATTACTCTTGACAATGTTTACAATTAATTTTAAAGTATCATCCAATCATGTTATTTCTCTCTCTTAAGTTTTTCTAAAAATAAATAAAATAAATTATCACATATATAACATTAACATTAATGCATTTGAAACTTTTTTTATAAAATATCAATGTCATTTGCCACATATGATCAATTAACACTGTTGCATTGGAGTTCTCTTAGTTCTTAGAATCCATTGGCTGAGGATGTCTTTGATTATAATTAGATTAATTATAGGCCGGATTTATGACATCTTCGCTCATGTATTGTGGCTTGAGGTAATCAAGATTTTATTATAATCACATATATAATCGACCGAATTTACAACATCTGTACATATATTTAAGAATTGCCGCTTGAGGTAATTCGTGATTGTAATAATCACATTAATGTAATAAGCCGAATTTACGCCATATGACCCATGTTTAACATATATTTAATCGTTGGAGGTGATTTGTGCTTTCTTATAATCAATACACTAATAATGCCATTGTGGGTTGACCTAATTGAGTAGAATGGTTTTCAGGTTAAAGCACCTCCAAACTAAAAATGTTTTGCAAGTTGAAAGTTTGTCACACCCAAAGTTACACCATATTAACAATTTTCTTTTTAATTCATATTATTTATGACTTGTTAAAATTATGCATTTGAGATACTTTTATATTTAAAATGTTATACTCCATCCGCCCCAAAATAATAGTCCTGCGGTTGCTTTCACACAGATTAAGAAATGAGTAGTTTATATAGTTAAGTCATTAATTTAACTAGTATTTTTCAATTATACCCTTCTTGAATTTATTAATATCAATTAATAATTATAAAAATCAGTGTTAGAATTAGTATATTTGTTATTGGAATAGTAAGATTTTGCATTGTAATCATTAATTTTCAACTTACGAGGTAGAAAACTAGTATTTCAAAAATATTAATTAAGGGTATGTGTAGAAATGAGAAATTAATAATATGTTAAATATGGTAATTGGACTATTTTTGTGGGACGGACGAAAATGGAATACTGGACTATTTTTGTGGGAAGGAGGGAGTATATGGAGTTAATATTTTTGTGCATATATATTTACATTCTATTTGCTTGAAGACATGTAACACAATTCATTCAAGTTTGAACCCTTCACATTTATATCGCTAAGTGAGTGTGTTAAATTGTATAGTGTATCTTGATTTTTAAACGATCAAAACATAATTACTAAATAAATTATGAACTGATAAGAGTAAATGACTAATGGTGTAAGGATAATAATTTAATATGTGAGATTATGAAATAGTTTCTCATAGTGAACCGAATTAGGTACTCGCCAATTAACAAATTTGTGAGTCAAAGAACTGGTAACTTTCGGTCCAATATTCGACTTGCTATTTACAATTATCGTTTTTTTTTTTTTTTTCCAATTTGATATATCGAATTTTCAAATTTTGGGTTTTCGGGTATTTGAACATCCCGGTCAACATATACTCCCTCCGTCCCACAAAGATAGTGCAGTATTCCATTTTCGTCCGTCCCACAAAAATAGTCCAGTTACTATATTTAACATATCATTAATTTCTCATTTCCAGACATACCCTTAATTAATATTCTTGAAATACTAGTTTTTTACCTCGTAAGTTGAGAATTAATGATTACAATGCAAAATCTTATTATTCCAATAACAAATATACTAATTCTAACACTGATTTTTATAATTATTAATTGATATTAATAAATTCAAGAAGGGTATAATTGAAAAATACTAGTTAAATTAATGACTTAATTATATAAACTATTCATTTCTTAATCTGTGTGAAATCAACCGTAAAACCAGAATTTTGGGACGAATGGAGTATAAATTCATATGCAGAACCCTCAAAAATAGAAAGAAGAAGAAGACATCAACACTCTCAATTGAAATTTTATATGATTTTTCTATTTAATAATTTGCATAATAATTATTGTATTGTATAATTGTTCGTTTCACTTGATCAGAGAGAGAGAGAGAGGTATATATGGTACACAAACGCTATACCACTTTATTGGGCTGTATTAAATAGTTTGTACGGTTGAGTCAAGAGACCACAGGATGAAGCTATGCAACAAATAAAAGCGCAGAATTTAGCTAATTTATATATTTAATTACACCAGCTCATTAATAGCTCCTTTATGTAATATACGACTAGTAATTATCAAGTGGGAATATTATAAAATCTCAAATTATTAAAAAAAATGAAAATGTTTCAACAGGTTTAGGCTCATTCCATAGGTTTTCTTTTTGTCCTCGACGTTCTATAAGATTCTTCATTTTTGTTTGAGACACACACACACACAAAAAAAAAGTGAATATTGAATATTGATGACTGAAATACCGTTAAAATATGCTGACGGTTTCTGATGGATAAAAAAATTGTTGACGAATTGCTGAAGGGCAATGGCTATCAGTGACGTGCCCGTCAGCATTTTTTCGGGCGACGGATTTGCTGGCCGCTGATGGACTTTGTTTTTGACGGGTCAATGTCTGTCAGCAAAATTAAAAAAAAAAAAAAAAAAAAGATGATGACGACTTTCTGCCCGTCAGCAATAATAAAGAAATAATAAAAAAAAAGATGCTGACGGGTTGCAAAGCCCGTCAGCAATATATAATTATATCATCATTTATAAATATAAACACACACACACACACACCACACACCACACACACACACATATATATATATATATATATATATTACACTTAAAGGGTTATAAAAAATATAAATTTATAGTATTATAATTATTATACATTTTAAAATAATATTATATATATATATAAGATAGTTATTTATAAAATGAAATATATAATTATATTATTCATTTTATAAATATAATATAATATACATAATTAATTAATTAATTATAGATTTAATTTAATTATAATGTACATTTATAAATATAATATAATTATTATATATTTATAATAATTATATATCATTATTTATATAATATATATTTATATATATACATATATTTATAATATCATTAGTCATAAATATAATCCCACATTTATAAATATATAATTTATAACTTAATCTACATTTCTAATATATATATATATATATATATATATATTATATATATATATATATACATATATATATAAATTCTCACATATATTTAACTTGGTGAGATGTTAACACCGCTCCTCTATTTGCAAGAGGTTTGCGGGTTGAATCTCACCCATGTCATATGTGAGATTTAAGTTGACGCGGGACTGAGGGGTATCGATTGATGTTTGGGGAATTCGCTGACGGGGTTGTAACCGTCAGCAAATGATGACGGGTTCGATAATCCCGTCAGTAATCAATTGCCTTACCGTTAACGAGCCCAGAACCGACTCAAAGCTGTCTTGCGGCCCAAGACTCGATTTTTCTATAAAAAGGCATCATTAATCCGAATTTTGGCGTGCTTCAAACCCTAAAAAATTACCATAAAACATAATCATACGGTTTAAGAGTCAGATCTTAACATCAAAAACGCAGAGATCGAGAGCAAAAAGAAGGATTCAACGAAATGAGTCCCGGTTGCCGTTCGACGTCGCCAAGCCCGTTTTCGTCCGTTTCGCTGCGAATCTCTGTGGAACTTTCGAAGTTTAATCAGCAACCATTAGTTAGAATTAGTTTTCTGCAACCTTTCATTATTTTCTTAGATTCATAGTTAGTTTTTAAGCTTTTGAATATTTAGTTACCTTTAAGTTTTGAAGTTTGGTTTATGATCTTGAATTCGCTGAACGTTTTTAGTTGTTTAATTCTCTGTTTAGATCAGATTTTCATGTTTAAGTTTGGATATTGGATACTTGAATTGGTTGAGAATATTCATGCTATTAACTTATGTTAGTTTGCTTAAATTTTTATGCTCTATGTTATCATTTGATTCGTAGTAATTTATTTTATGCATGATCGTATGTTCGTAATTGATATATTGAGACGATTTATGATAATTTAGCTGCTGCGAATTGGTTCTAATATTGAGTTCTTAATTAGTGTAAGTTTTAATATATTTATTTCTTAGATAATTAATTAGTTAATTTAACTTAAGTTTTAAATTAGTTAAATAATTGCTTTTAAATTATTAGTTGATAATTTAGGATAATTAAGTTAGTTTTTAAGTTTAAGTCTTGCAATTTAAATTCGTAGTGATTAATCAAAAACCAACAAAACCCCAAAAAATATTTTGGTTACTTGTTTTTGAACAATCATCTGAGATCCGATAATTTGTTGTCCTTGAGAGACAACTCGAGTCAACTTTCCACCCTACAGGCGCCCTCGTTCTCTTGCGAGCAAGTTTGCGTATTTTAAATTGAAATATATATAAAAGGGGTGCACAAAAGTTTGGTTCAAAATTTTGGCACCGTTGCCGGGGACAACAATAAGGAGTCAAAGATAATTGTTCATTTTTTAAATTTATTTTAACTGAGTCATTTATAATTATAAGTGTGCTTGGTTTGGTTTTTTCCACTTGGTACGTTTATGTTTTGTTGAGTTTATGCTAGGTCAACGTTCACTTTGCCTCGATCTTGCACCATTCTTTGACAACATTCATCGTGCGAATCCAGCAAGACCAAGACCCATTTCCGTTCCCGAGAGCGATTCTTCCATAGTTACTGATATTGTGTGTGACGAAATTCCCGAAGATATGGCTAGAAGAGCGAATCATGAGGACGATCACCATGAGTTGTTCGATGCATTAAACAATGAGTTACCTTTACAACCTCCACGAAGACGTCGAGGAGAATACGGAAGCGAACCACAGTGAGCAGTAGGCCCAGCCCTACCGAGAGCCTATCGCAACAAGCAACAACAAGGACATGATAATCAAGGGAGAAACGAACGACACATTGAAAATTTACATGATAATTATTCGGTAAGGCCGCCCCCTCGATGTGAGCGTGTAGATAAATGGCTTGAAGATCAAGACCTTGGTGAATTTGATGATGGAAGCGAGTATGAAGAGGTTATTCATAGGGAAATAGCACCGAGGCACCCCCGAGCACCTCGACAACGAGATTTGGCACGTCCGAGAGTTGTTACTTATGGTTCTGCTATTGTTCTTGGACCAACTGTAAGGGAAGTAAAAATCAAACCGCATCAAATTAATTTGCTTCCGACTTTTCATGGAGATGCTCACGAGGGTCCTTTAGCGTTTTTAGAATGTTTTATTGATGAAGTTGGCAGGTTTCAAACTTATGGGCTTATCGAGATGAATTACAAATAATTTATTTTCCATACAGCATGAAAGATAAGTCCAAGGCGTGGTTACTATCATTGGAACCGAGATCGTTAACCGATTGGGAGATGATAAGTGCAAAATTCCTGGATCAATATTATTCGGCCCAAACCATGGGACAGCTTCGTATGTAAATAGCTAATTTCGAGCAGTTGGACGGAGAATTATTTCACGAGACGTGGGAACGCTACAAGGCGCTTTTACGCGCATGCCCACACCATAACTACTCCCCCGAGATGGTGAATCAGTTTTTCTTTAATGGTCTGTCACCCATGAGCAAAGGTCACGTGGAAATAGTAGCTGGAGGAGATTTCGGAGATTTAACGACTCCCGAGGCAAAAAGAGTGTTGGAAAAGCAAGGTGAAGAATCTCGACAAACAAGTTCCCGACCTCGAAAATTGAAAGTGAATGAAGTGACAATAGCTGAAAAAGTAGGAGAAAAGAAGATAGAAGAGATGGTTCAGGAGATGGTGAATAAGAGACTAGCTGCGTTGAAGGTAGAGGAACCGAGCTAAATGAAACAAGTATCGTTAGTATGTGCACAATTTGGAATGACTGGACGATTGCTCAGCCGTATATGAAGAAACAGGAGCTGAAGGAGTTCACGCGATTCAAACATTTCAAAATGCGCCCCCTATTGGGAACACCTATAACCCTGGATTGCGTAATCATCCTAACTTTAAGTTTGGCCCGAGAAATCCAAATCATGTACCCCTACCTCCGCAAACCGATCCTAATAATTTTCAACCAAAGGCGCCGGTTCCTGCCCAAGTACAACCAACTGATCAACTTTTAGTCTGGCAGCAAAACTAAGTCGCCGAAACTATTCGGAACCGAGACGGCCTCACATATGTTCAGGAGAAAATGAAGGGAGTTCGAGGTGAAATGAAAGAAGTTCGGGATGATATGAAAGAACCTAGAATGATGATGACTGAAATGGCCAAAAGCACTCTTGAAAATTCATCAGGACTAAGAAGATTGGAGATGATGGTAGGATAATTGGCAACTGACATGGCGTCATTGAAGAAGGAGAAACTTTTCCAAGCCAAACAGAACACGCCTCGGCTATTCATGTGCTGAGAAGCGGAAAAGTAGTGGATAACGGCATCGAGCTAGAAAAGGAGGAAGACAAGAAAGAAGCCGAGACCCAACCTCAAGTAGATGCAACTAAAACAGCCGACCATATGCATAAATCTTCAAATCGGTATGTTCCGGGAGCGTTGAAAAGAAAGAACAATTCTACAGCAACTAACGGCCTCATTGATTCCCCAGAAAAGTTGACTAGTTACGATCAAGTTCCATTCCCAAGTAGACTTCGTCCAGCAAAAGAGAATAAGAAATTTATGGAGTTGTATAATTTATTGAAGAATGTGAACATTAACCTTCCCTTATTAGATGTTATAAAGACGATGCTCGCTTATGTAAAGTTTTTCAGGGAGTTGGCATCGAGAGAAAGGCGCTTAGCAGCCAACCATTACGTGGCGTTGACCAAGGAAGTTAGTGCAATATTCAAATAACCACTGCCGCCCAAGGAGAAAGACCCTGGAAGCTTTTGCATAACTATTTCCCTCGGGAATGGACAAACGGCAAGGGGGATGCTCGATCTTGGCGCTAGCATAAATTTGATGCCCCACTCAATTTACAAGGAGTTTAAACTCGGACCGCTGAAGCCGACCACGATGATATTACAATTGGCGGATAGAATGATAAGGCTACCTTTGGGTAATGTGGAGGATGTCTTAGTACAAGTAGACAAGCTAGTAGTGCCGGTCGATTTTGTCATTATGGACGTTGGTGACGTATAAAGCGAGAATCGAGAACACACCATTTTGTTAGTACGTCCATTCTTGTCTACAATGCGCACGGTGATTGACGTAAACAAATGGAGGATGACTATGTCCGTCTTAGGCGAAACGGTGACGTTTTCACTTCAAAATATTCACAAGACTCCTGCACCGTTTGTAAAGGAAGAATGTTCTACTGTCTATTTAGTAGATTCTTGCGTGAATGAACTCCTGAGCATTAGCACGATTGACAAGTTTGATAATGGGGATGGCGAGGAACACTTGAGCGGGGAGGATTTGATGGATTTGCTGGGAATTGAGTTATGTGATATTGTAGATGCATTTGATGATGAGTTGCCCATGAAGTTTGACGTGCCTAAAAATGAGCCAAAAGTGGAGTTGAGACCACAACAAGATCGTTCGAAGTTTGAGCCAAGAGAAGAGATGAAGACACCGCATAATCGTTCAAGAAATGTTTCCCTCGACCCCTACAAGAATTTTAAATGTACAAGGAACAAGAGAGAGGCATATAGCAAGGATTGGACGACGACGAAGAAGAAGTCAAACGAGGATTTTGATAAGAAGTTAGATGATGTGAAGTTCAAGGTTGGTCAACTAGTGCTATATAATTCCGATCGTAAGTTTGATCCAACCAATTTTAAAGTCGAATGGAGTGGACCGTTTTTTTAGGAGATGGATGAGTATGGAGTTGCCACTATTTACGATGAGAGTACAAAGAAAAAATTCCAAGTCCACAAGCATCGACTTAAGCCTTATTACGAGAAATATATGAAGAGTCGAGACAGAAGCAAGAAGGAGTTCATGGACCCACCAGGAGCTAGAAATTGATCAAGCAACATGCGTCGAGCTTTCGACGTTAAACAAGAACTTCTTGGGAGGTAACCCAAGCGTTCGTTAGTTTTCTTTTTATTTTCTTTAATTTTCTTTTGATTTTTATTTTATTTTATTTCAGTTATTTTATTGTGTTAATTGCCGTGGTACGTTTATGTGTGTGTTAATGTGCAGAAACTTTGAAAAAATAACGAACAGGAGAGTTAGCGGTAACCGCTACCGGTAGTTTCTACCGCTAGTCCATACCGTTAACAAACCACCGCTGAACCTACCACTAGCCGCAGAAAACAGGGGTTTAACGATATGACTTATCACTAGAAAGCTACCGCTAGCTAGTCCTGATGCAGACTTTTGAGCCTTAAATAGAGAACGTAGCAGTATGGTTAACGGTAACGACTAACCGCTACGTGTTACCGCTAACAGCGTCTGCCATCTAATTTTTATGAATTTCGTTTCCGCTACGTGTTACCGCTAACAGCGTCTGCCATCTAATTTTTATGAATTTCGTTTCCATCAACCGAGGTCGCAATCCGACCAAAGTTATCCGCAGTCCGGCAACATTTTGATGAGCTGTAATTCAGCCATTTACGACGTTGAGCCGCAATCCGGCCGTTTTAAATCCCAAACGATGTGCCACCGGGCACTTGTGCGTAGCAATTGATCGCAATCGTAGTTTTTTTTTATAGGTTTGTTCGAGACAATCCAATCACGCGACCTAAGACGAAGGATAATTGCACAAGCATTTTTGGAGAGACTTGACTATCGAATATTCAGGGATATTTTCTTATCTCCCTTGCTCTTATTTTCTTTTATATTTATGACAATCAGGAGATTGCCAAGTTTTTTAGGGAGGGGTGGTGGTTGAGTATGGTTTTATATTTAAAAGAAAGTACCAATTTGACGTCTTTGTTTTGAAATGCATAAGTTTTAACGTGATTGGTCGCTATTCCTGCGCTGAATTGTGTTTGTCTGGCTTGCCTGTCGAAGTTAACTAAGATTAGATTTGAGGCTATTGTCTTTTGAGCGTGTATAAGTGCATAAGTTTTTCAAATTTATTATTTATATATTGTAAAATGGTACTTGGACGCAATTGATTTCGTAAAACCTTAAAAGCAGCATCAATTCGAAAACTTTTTCATGCAAAAAGCCTGTGAGTAGCCTAAGTGTTTATCATCTTTGCATGTACTTGAATGAGTTTCTGATTTGAGATCTCTTTGAAACCAACTGTGTGTAGTTGACTT
>BMAC01000117.1:459622-469865 GCA_014905375.1 Phtheirospermum japonicum
CTCTCTCTCTCTCTATATATATATATGTATATATTAATGTGTTTTTTTTGTTATATCGATGATATATTAGTCATAGACCAATATATTAGTTATTAGTCTAGATTATTAGGAGAGAAAAAGCAGACTAATGAAATTGATCGAACATAACTTATTTTCTCCATATCGCTTGACTGAACTCCATGCACCATTAATATCATTATGCCAATTTAGTTGAATCATATACATTATTTTAACAATATACCGTATCCACGCCATTTAAACAAAATTCAAATATATTTTGCACATATGAAAAATGGTTTAACCAGTTTTTCTTACCTGTTAAACCGATTTGTTTATTTTTACCAATTTTCATTGGTTCAATCAGTTTGACCGATTTCAAGTGGTTTAACCCTCTAAAACAATTTTATGGGAGTGATCAGACCAGATCAATGGCCAGTTCCCGGTTAACCAGTTGAACCGGTTGTCTGGTCCAATTTTTAAATCATTGGTTGTAACATTGAGAATACATGGAAAATTCGATGTTGCACTAGGTGCAGTGGACTCAGTCACCTAAAAGGGTGACACATGTCCTATTTTTTTGCTCTAAGCAAACCAACTTGGCAATTGGTCAAGAAAAGCCCAAAAAAATTACAACTAATTTATTGAATGCTTAAAAATTGTATCAGAGCCTAGGTTTATCAATAACTTTTAAGAAAATATTATTAAAATTTTGTAATTAACTTTTGGTGAGAAGATTTATCCCTAAAATACTTTTGAACGAGTGTTTGAAATTTATTCATTTGAGGCTATATTTTCAAATTATAAAAATATATGAGTTAGAAAACCAACAAAATGTAGTATATTGGGGCAACTGTTATGTTGAATAATCCTTCACAAGAGTCAACTGATAAACCTTAAGACAGTGAGAAAAATAAAAGGCGTCATTTGAGTTACCTTTGAGCAAATCAGATGTTAAAAACAGATTTGATGAATCATCGGGATGTAGTCCATAAATCTCATAAATAGATTTAATTACAACGAAGTGATATCAGATTAATCTAAGAATCCTAAAGATTATAGAAAAATTCAAAAAATAGTACAAGATATCGACAACCATCAACATCATATCCATTTGCAGATGAGAGAAATATTTGAACATCTCACCAGGGGCTAATTTGGTCAACGAGATATCGACAACCATCAACATCAAATAACTTGTATTTCAACCTCTTTTAAGTTAGATAGTGATATACCGCTTGTAAAACGAATTAAGGGCTATAGTTTCTCAACTGGTGACGTCGCAACCATCTCATTAGCGGCTAATTTAGTCAAAGAGAGGTATAAAATTATAGAGATATCTTTAATTTTACGTATGCATGTTGGGCCTAATATGGTCGTATGGACTATTTTCATTTAGAATTATATAAATTTGATATTTTTAATGTGGGTTGAAGCAAAAATTTTACAATTTTAAGCAAAAATGACATTAGTACACTGCACCCAACATCGACCGTGAATATATTAAGTTGAACAATTTACTCACCATAATTTTTAACTCAATTTGGTCTAAAAATAGCCCAAACCGGCGTCACTCTTCATTTTGGATCTCGTTATCATGTTGGAAACTCCATAAATAAACAACTTTATTATTATTACTAGTTTGGTAACCTGTTTAAAAAGCCGACATTACGAATAAAGGCATGAAATGCAATACTTATCACACAAAAAAATTTATTAAGATCAGAAAGTGAATCATAAATACAAAAAAGTAAAAATATTGTTCACTTTATATTTTGAAAAACTTCCTTGTATACTACATTAACAGTCTTATTAATAATGATACCAATTTCGTCACATAATGATACGCAGATTTTGAGAAATAGTTTATTAACTTGGAAAGATGAATTGTTCATACAAGCGAAACACAAATATAATTCAAATGATATATATAAGTCCCGTGTGTTACTGAATTTGTAGGAAAATAATAATTATATATATTAAATAAAATCAATATATGATGTAGCATGTGATGGAGTTGGAATTGAATAGAGCGAAATTCGCCTTTGTACTAATTGGTGGGCTGCGAGAATAGTTGAAGCCATACATAATTGATGTTCTTCTTCTCTTTGACTTGTATTTTACATTTGTGAGTTTCATTGGAAGTAACTCCGATTCACGTGACATTGGATTCTACTTGAGGTTTTTTCTTTTTTTAAAAAAGAAAAGAGATTGAAGGAATCAGTCAAATTAATTAATAAAAACTTTAAAAAATAGAAGAAGAAAAAAACTCAAAAAAAGTCGGTTTACCACAATGTTTTTAAATATCTCAAAACATCTTAGTATTGATTAAAGTTTTCATATAATTTGAGAATTTTCCCCCATTCCAAATGCATAAATACACAAGTTAATGTTTAACTTCTTGCATAAAATTATTTGATGTTTGTTTTAATTTCAAAGAGTTAAATCAAGTTTATAAATTACATAAAATCAAACAAATATCATCAGAACTATTTTTTGTAGTCCCATCAGTTGAAGTAAGCTATTATAGCATGTTCTCATGCCTTTCTATCCTGCGAACCATATAAATAATTTTAAAGATAAATGGCTACAATAATCACAAAGAATTAAAACGAAGCATAATAATCATAAAGAATTAAGCACAAGGAATACAACACAAAAATTATACTCCATCTGTTTTAAAATAAGTGTCGTTTTAGAGACTCAATTTTGTTACAAATTAAGTGTTATTTTAGAACTTTTTACCACTTTATTCCAGTTTTATCCTCGCTTATTTTAAGAAATATAAACAAGTTTATGATAATAGAATAACTAAAGGGAAAGAAGGAAGAAAATAAATGAGAATATTATTAATTGATTGAGGGTATGTTGATCAAATATTATGTTCTTTAATTTTGAACAAAAATTTTAAAACGACATTTATTAAGAAACGGATGGAGTAATTAATTAAACATTCAATTTTAAATATGGCTTAACCCTAGAAATGAAAAAAAAAAAAGAATCTACAAATGCCGAAAAAAATGCATTATAGACTGATTAAATATTAAATGCACAAGTTCCTTGTGAAGCATGAACGATTCATTTTGGATCTCGTTCGCATCTTGGACACTCCACTAGTAAACAACTTTTTAGTATTATTATTATTATTATTATTATTATTATTAATGTTGGACACATCAGGATATACTGAGGACACAACTCAAAGCAACACTCTTGTCATGCCGCACTAACGGATCATCCGTCAGATCAAAATTTCATATCAATACATAATAGAACAAAAGTCAATACATTATAGTGAAAAACCAATACATCATTGTACCAATACATCATATTATAAAAACCAATACATCATATCACGGGTCATAGATTTATGAAAATCAATACTTTCGAGTACAAAAACCAATATATCATAGTACAAAAACCAATACTACAGTATCGAGTCAGATGGCCTAACGGGTCATGACCCGTCAATCTGACCTAATACAAGTGTTTACCCACATCTCAAATATGTTTTTTCAAATTTTCTATTCTTTTAATTATTATTATCTTCTTAATTTTACTTGGGGTTAATCAATTTTTATGAATGAGCTTGTAATTATTTTATATGATTAATTAGAAATAAGAAATAGGGCAGTTCAATATTCAAAGGAAATTAATATATTAAAATTTATTTATTTTTGAAAACGTTGTTAGATAATAAAAATCTTAGCGAAAGCCATCGCTATAATCGAAAAACCATCATATTAAATTATTAAGAATCATAAGTTAGTTTACGAAAGTGTACCTGAATCTATAAGCGATTGAATTGGGGTTTGACCTTCTAGGGCAGTACGTATCCGATCCTTTTAGAGAACCCTTTAGCTTTCTCTGTATGTTCTCTTCTGACGATGGGATACACAATAAAATAGTTGATAATGATACGTATGACCTAGGGACCATAACCCTTATATACTTGAGTCATCTAGGGTTTACCTATTTTAGCCCATCATTAAAATAGATAGCACATTGAGTATCTACACATTAAAGGCCCACATCCTATTAAATACATTAAAACCCAATATCTTAAACTTTATTTGATCACTTTTAATTAGGCTTCCTTATTTGACAGTGCATAATATATAATTATTTCAAATATAAGCCCAATATTGGATTAAGGATCCAACAATCTTCCACTTGGGCTATATGTGTAACCTTATAATTATACATTGCAAGAATATAACTGTATGAGCTCAACTTTGTTGTCATAACCAAAAATATATTTATATCCAATCCGGTCCATCAGCCATATCAACATAGGATCAAAGCGGTCTTCATTACATTTATCGTACCTCGACCCATCAATGGTCACGTATGTTAACACAACAGAATGACATGGATCATGATGTGGATGTGTAGCATGAAAATTTCATGTATTGTGATCGTAACATGCTTATTCCCAACTGGTCCAACTTAAAGCCTTAGTGAGATCAACCATATACTAAAATGAAAGTGTTATCAACCAAATAACTTTAATTTATGTAGAAAATAAACTCAAAATATCCTTAAACTGAAGTAACCTAAAAAAACATGTCTACAAAAGAGAACATTATAATCATACAACTCCCACTAAAACTAAATATCCTCAAAAAGTTTGACACCCATATTAGCAGTATGCTCATGAAACATTTTGGTGTCAGTGTATTTCTATACCTAACACAAAAGAGGCGTCACCAAGATCCTTCATCTCAAAATTCTTAGCTAAAAATCTCTTGGTGTCGTGCAATAAGCCTATACCATTGCTGGCAAGCAAAATGTCATCGACATACAAAACCAGGAATATGTATTTGCTCCCACAGAACTTATGGTATACACAATCATTGACCAAATTCATCTCAAAACTAAACGAGATGATCACTTGATGAAACTTGAAATACCATTGTCTAGATGCCTGCTTGAGCCCATAGATGGATTTTTTAAGTTTGCAAACCATATTCTTTGAATCTCCCGAAATAAAGTTTTCAGGTTGCACCATATAAATCGTCTCATCAATGTCTCAATTGAGAAACGTTGTCTTTACATCCATCTGATGCAACTCAAGATCAAAATGTGCCACTAATGCCATTATAATCCTGAAAGAGTCTTTCGAAGAAATTGGAGAGAAAGTCTCTTTATAATCGATGCCTTTTTTTTTGTAAATTCCTTTGCAACAAGACGTGCTTTATATCTTTCCACATTACCTCGTGAATTCATCTTGGTCTTAAATATCCATTTGCAACCAATGGGTTTCACACCTTCTGGTAATGGGACAAATTCCCACACGTCATTGTTACTCATGGACTTAATCTCTTCATTCATGGCATCTATCCACTTTTGAGGATTTGAGCTTTCAATGGCTTGATGGAAGTTGATAAGATCATCTTCCATCACTCCAATGCCAGTCTCATTTTCTTGGAGAAATGCAATATAATCATTTGAGATTGCACTTATTCTTTCCCTAGTGGATCTCCTTAATGGCCTAGGTTCTTGAGGTTGTAGAGTTTGTTGATTTGGAATAATTCTTGGAATGGGAGGTTCTCCGATATTATCTTGATTTGTGACTTGAACAGAGTCAGGAATGAAATCCTAATCAATGCCAACAACGCCCATGGGAATATTCACATATTTCTATTCAAAGACAAATTCATTAACCTTATCTCCCCCCGCAAACTCAACATCCTCAACGAACTGGGCATTTTCCGTCTCAAAACTATTTTTAGTTGTGGGATCATAAAACTTGTACCCTATGGGTCTTTTAGAATATCCAAAAAAATAATAACTAACTGTCCTTGTGTTCAGTTTCTTTTCATTAGGCTTATATGACCTAGCCTCAACTGGACACCCCCAAACATGCAAATGCTTTAGACTGGGCTTTCTACTCGTCCAAAGTTCATAAGGGGTTTTATCAGTTGCTTTAGTTGGAACTCTGTTAAGGATATATGCTGCAGTCTTAAGTGCTTCTCCCCATAGTGATTATGGTAAGGTAGAATGACTGATCATACTCCTTACCATATTCTTAAGCGTTCTATTTTATCTTTCAGCAACACCATTCATAGTGGGTGAACCCGGCATGGTGTACTTTGGGACGATACCACATTCATCTAAAGATTTAGCAAATGGTCTTGGACGTTGTTCACCTGATCCGTCATATCTACCGTAGTACTCACCACCACTGTCAGATCTAACGCTTTTATTCATTTTGTTGAGTTGATTCTCGATTTCAGCCTTAAAGGATTTGAACACGTCCAATGACTGTGACTTTTCATGAATGAGATATATGTAGCCATATCTAGAAAAATCATCTATGAATGTTATAAAATATTGTTGACCATTCCATGCAACTGTAGGAAACAATCCACAAATATTCGTATGTATAAGTCCTAAGACGTCTGAAGTCCTATTGGCTACAAATCTCCTTTTATTGGTGTGTTTTCCCTTAATGCAATCAACACAAATCTCATAGTTTGTAAAATTTAAAGGATCTGGAATCTCGTTAGACACAAGTCTTTAAATTCTCCGTTTGGAGATATGACCCAGTGTCTTATGCCATAACATAGCTGAATTCTTATTGGTTAATTTCCTTTTCACACCTCGTGTGTGTAGATGCAGAGATTCATTAAATGAAGCAATAATATCTAATGGGTAAAGATTATCGTAACTTGATAAAGAACCAGAACCAACCAATTTTGAATCATGAAACATACTAAATTTTCTACTTCCAAATGAACAAAAATAACCAAATTTGTCCAAAACAGAAATAGAAATCAAATTTCGTCTAAATGACGGAACAACAAATCTCTCATCAAGATCCAAATAATATCCAGTCTTTAACAATAATCTAAAATTTTCTATTGCTTCAACTTCAACTGTCTTGCCATTTCCCACATAGATATATTCTTCACCATCACTTTGCTCTCGACAATGGAGGCAACCCTGCACAGACACACTGATGTGAGTTGTTGCACCGGAATCTATCCACCATGTGTGTCTAGGAACCGAAGTTAAATTAACCTCAGAACAAACCAAATTAAGTAGCATACCTTCTTAGCACGCCAAGCGTGATAGTTGGTTCACTCTTTCTTCTTATGTCCTTCACCTCCACAGAAGAAACAACTCGTACCAGTACCAGAACCGGCACCGTCTTTTGCACTAGGTTCCTTTTGTTGTTTCTTTTGTGGTGTTGTGTGTGCAGCTTCCTTATCCTTCTTTCGCTTTAATCCCTTGCCCTTAAATTTGGAAGTTGAGGCAATATTAACACTTTCAGTCTTGTCTTACTTCAACCTTTCCTCTTCCTCAACACAGTGTGAGATGAGCTCGTTAGAGACCAATCTCTTTTTGACAATTATAACTCACCTATTAAACTGATTAAAATGTCCCGAAAGAGATATTAAAACCAAATGCACTAGCAAGTCCTCAGAGAGTTCAAGCTTGAGTGTTCTAAGTTTTGCGTAATATGAGACATTTTCATAATGTATTCCCTAATATTGACTTTACTTTCATACCTCATTGAGATCAGATTTGTCAAGAGCGTACCAATTTCAACCTTTTCGTTCTTGACGAACTTTTTCTCAATATCAACAAGGAATTCTTTAGCTGTTGTGATTTTCTCAGACATAGTGCCCCTAAATGCTTATGAATGGCTTTCTTCATGATCATCATACACATGCGATTCGAGTTCTCCCACCTTTCCATATCCCTCTTTTCATCCGCAGTACTTTTATCCATAAGAGGTGGTGGGGAATCGGTCCTTATCGCAAGGTCGAGATCCATGACTCTGATAACTATTAAAAGATTCTCTTGTCATGACTTGAAGTTTGTGCCATTTATCATAGGGATAGAGTTGATGCTCGCAGTAATATGAGATGGAGTAGATATATCTGAATCAAAGAAAATAAACCTATCATACTCACATTGAATAAACTTAGAATTATAATAATAAATTCAAATAAAAGGTAAAATCCCATCTCAAGATATTGACTCTCCTTCAAAATCTCATCTTTTGATAAGATATTAACTTGTAATTGACATCTTGGCGCAGTAATCAAATACTGATAATAAAACATATCAAATAATGAGTCTTCATTTTGGCCGATTCACTCATAAGCAAAATCGAATAATCATCACACGTTTACTACATCAATTGCACATATTATTATGATAAATATGAATCTTCCTTTTGGCCGATAAATATTTACATAAATTACATGCACACAACCTTTTATATCTTGAAATAAATTAATCTCCACAAGAGAGATCACTTTTGTAACATTGTTGCTTCAATTAGTATATTTCAAAATATATAAAAAACCATACCAATGCTTGAATATAAATTTTAAACTCTAAGATCAAACTTAATTTTAGGATCTTATATATTATTTGAAATTAATTTAGAAAATTAAATAAATTTTTATTGAATCTAAATAATAATAATAATTAAATTAAGACCCTTGTAATCTTCTTAAACCGTAAATTAGCCACAAAAATTTGAAACTCAAGAAAAGCACAAACTAAACCCAATACAACAACATAATTAAGAGCTTAGTTTGTGATTGTAATTGAGCCCATTCAACAATTTAGGCCCAGCACTGATTCATAAAGTTCAATTAAAAAAAATGGTACATGTTTGAAAGTACAACAGAACCTTAATTCATGTTTGCAGAAACTCTTTTTTTTTAACATTAACATGGCAACCGAAAAAAAAATTAAAAAAATAAAAATAAAAATATAATCACATGAAAATCTCACCGAAAGACATGAGATTGAAACTAATGACAAATATAATCATTACAAACATGATTGTGTATCTTTTTTTTTTTAGCCGTCATTATAGAATCCTTGAAGGAATCAGATTGTTATCATTCAAAAAAAAAAAAAAAAAAAAAGACAGCAAAGTCATTAAAAACAGAATCCATATGAAATACACATATATAATATAATCAGGAGCCCAAACACATTCATAACAGAATAAATAGCAGACCTAAATAAAACATGAACAAGAGCTACAAGCAATCCGAAAAGAGAAGATCAAATTCACAAACTAAATCACCTAATTTCGAATTAGTATATCACAATCAAATTCAATCGAATCTTAAATCCATAAATATAATTGAATCTTAAAATAAATTTTATTCTCAATAACTCAATATGATCGGCTATGATACCACTTGTTAGATAATATAATATTAGCGAAAGTCATAACTATAATCGAGAAACCATCATATTAAATTATTAAGAATCATAAGTTAGTTTACGAAAGCGTACCTGAATCCATAATCAATTGAATTTGGGATTTAACCTTCTAGAGTATACGATTGAATTAAAGATCTATTAAACGTGTCTGAATCATATACAATGTTGGAATTTTTTTTTCCAAAGGCCTTGGATTCACTATTCCGAAAGAAGTTTCATTTGTCTTTTTATCCGTGTTGCGTCATTTGTTCGTGCAACTTAGTGTATTCCATTTATTTTCATAATCAAATTAATAAATTGATAACTCAACGCAAAACATGATTTAATCATATAAAATTACTTTAACTAAATAGTTTTTTATTTCTCACCTGTTTCAAATGGCATTGATGCATGGAGCTTTGCATAGAAGATGCAAAAAGACCACATGTTTTTTGCATTAAAAAGTCTTAAATAACTGTACTATTCCCTGTTTGGAACTTATTTTACATTATTTTTTGTGTGATCATATAAGATCTATACTTTTATATTGAAGGGACCTGCAGGGTTTTTTTTGGGTGACACATGTCACCCTCCAATTTTTTTTATTTCTTTCTCCTTTTCTTTTTTTTTGATTTGTTTCTTTTTTTTTTCTTTTCTTTTCTTTTTATTTTGGATTTTATTTCTAATAAGCTTATATATAAAAATTATTTTTTAATAAACTTATATATAAAAAATTATTTTCAAGATGAAATTAGCCAATTCCAAATTATACTAATTTATAAACTCCCAAGAATTTCAATTGCGCTCATATTCATCACTGTAGGAATTGGGTTCAAGCTTTCCCCAACCCCTTTTCATCAATGGACTCCTGACGTATACGAAGGAGTGCGGTTCGTTCGAGAAATTCCTACCTCTCTATCTATCTCTGAGATGTTTGGATTTTTCAAAACTCCATGGACATGCAGAAGAGAAATGCTATCCCCACTCGGACCAAGACAGAACTTTTCCCAAAGTGATACACTCTCGCAGAGTCGTATATTCTTCATGCTGATCAACGATGATT
>BMAC01000117.1:490427-515239 GCA_014905375.1 Phtheirospermum japonicum
ACTATAAACTTAATCCGTATTGCGAAGTAGTTTTTTTTTTTTTTGGAGTAGTTCTGAATAGTGTGTGTGCTTTCAACTCTCAAAGTATTCACCGATATATTTGTTTGCAATTATGTGAACAGTAGTTCTGAATTTGTGTCTTTGTAATTGCTAAAGTCTTTTAGTGGTATTTTAATTCTCAATTTAGTGGAATATAGTTCTCATTTTTTTACAAACAGATTCCAAACTACTCGACTATGTAGTTTTTAATTAGTTGAACACAACCTTAATTCGGAGTGCAAATAAGAACTACTTTTTTTGAGTGAAGCCACCCTTTTTTTAAGACTAGTACTAGTTTCATTTTTTTAGATCAAGATGTAACTTGTATTTCCAAGGTATTTTTTATTRCAGTGTACATTGTAGTTTAGAAGTATCAGCTACTCGACTATGTAGTTTGTAAGTAGTCAACTACAATCTTAATCCGTATTTCGAAGTACTTATTTGTTGTAGTAGTTCTGAATAGTGGTATTGGTCAGTGTAGTTGCAAATTGTTTAAAAATAGTTTGTAATTATCTTTCAACTATCATCCTATTTTAAGTATATTTTGCTATTTAATTTTAGTTTGTTACAATAGTTCTGAATAGTGGTATTTTGGTTGTGTAGTTGCGAATTGTTTAAAAATAGTTTGTAATTATATTTCAACTATCGTCCCGTTGTAGGTATATTTTACTATTCAATTTTAGTTTCTAAAGTTACAAGTTATAACGTAGTTTATAATAATCACAACATTTTTTATATATTTGATGTAGATTTGGCCGACTACGGAAGTATCATTGTTCTATGTAATTATGCCTTGCGAGAGATGGTCGGGTTAAGCTCTTGGATTTTAAAACGTGTGGCGGGTCGACCCTTGCGCTTTTGCTCACTTTGGATGAATTGGAGGAGGGGTCGAGCACATACCAAGAAGAATTAAATGTGGTCGTGTTGGGAATCACAACAAAAAAAGTTGCACCGAACCACTTAAGTGAACACAACGCACCAAGCCTTTTTCTGCTTATTAAAGTTTTTTAATTTATCCAAGAGACATGATGATACATTATTAAACGTGTTTTGTTGAGGAGTAGTCTCAAACTACATTATGACATATAGTTTATTAATTATATTCATCTGGTTTAATAATGTTGGCAGAGTTCAAAATCTGAAAAGAGTAGTTCGTGATTTTTTACAAGTAGTTCGAAATCATTGACATATTATTTCAGAATCATTAATAGAGTAGTTCGCGGATTTTAACAGAGTAGTTCGCAACTATTAACAGAGTAGTTCGGAATCATCAACAGAGTAGTTCGTAATTCTGAACAGAGTAGTTCGCAACTGTTAACAGAGTAGTTCGATATTATTAAAAGAGTAGTTCGTAATTGTTAACAGAGTAGTTTGAAATTATTAACAGAGTAATTCGGAATTGTTAACAGAGTATTTCGCACTTGTTGACATATTAGTTCGTAATTCTGAACAGAGTAGTTCGGAATCATTAAAAAAGTAGTTCATAATTATGAATAGAGTAGTTCGGAATCATTAACAGAGTAGTTCGCAACTGTTAACAAAATATTTGGTGGTTTTTAAAAGACTAGTTCGTAATTCTGAAGAGAGTAATGCTCAATTATTAACAAAGTAGCTCGCAATTATTAACAGAGTAGTTCGGAATTATTAACAGAGTAGTTCGTAATTGTTAACAGCGTAGTTCGGAATTGTTGACTGAGTAGTTCGTAATTCTGAACAGTTGCCAGTAACCACGTATTTCTAAACTGACCCAATTCGTTAAAATGATTCAAAATAATTCATAAAATACAATAGRTTTCGGACAACAAGAGAAATTCATGTAATATAATGTATTATTACGAAATMTTTCCAACAAAAACCTGTACAACAATTRTGTGCTCCATCAAAAAATTCCCTCGGAATACAATCGTTTTACATGCATAAACTAGCAACCAACCCACAGGTCACTCTCGTCGATGAAAGACAAAAAATACCATATTTGGCGACATAACGTGGTACAAGTACAAAAGACAAGTACAAACTAATTAATTAGACTGCAATCTAAAATAAACTTTAAAAACTGAGTTTTTGTCCATCCTACGCATTTTCTGAGGTTTTACCAAAATGGATTTCTTAATTATACATAAAGTTGCATTTTTTTTATTAAAAAGAAAAAGACAAAATTAGTGCACGCCTCAAATGAATTACAGTTGTAGCTCGCGCAAACGGCTCTGTTCGACCAATTAGTGCACGCCTCAAATGAATGATTCCCATCTAACAATCTTGCATTGGAAATGTTACCACCTTCGCAAGCTGGACATATGCCATGATCCAGCTGGAATTGTGGGATATATGTAAAAACTAGTAGGCAAAAATACAATTAGCACATACATGATAACACTCTATTCATAAAGTGTTGTTTTATCTAGTAATCTCATAAACAGAAAAATAAAAAATTAAATATTCTTGAAATAATATTTCAAATAGATATTTTAGCCAATTAATGTTCAGTTTTCTAAGCAGTAACTAAATTTGGTAATAAGAACAGACAATTTTGGCATTTCCATTTTTGCAATAAAGTAATTATACCATCCAACTTTTAATAATAAACATAAGTAAAGACATAACATTTAAAATAGGAAATTACAGCAGAGAAACAGACTTCCTTGTGACTGTAATTTAATATCTCTTCATATGGCTTACAAAGAATAATTTATTGATCCAAATATCCAGCTCAAGTTAGAACAGATACAAATATTTATTATATCTATTTGAATAATAAAAAAATAAAACTTGGCATCTCGAAGGAAATTAAAAAATAAATATATATAAATTAATTGCATACAATTTGGTGCATGCATTGAACTAGATGTAATTCAGAGTGGTTTCTTACTCTTTCTTTTTTGTGGTTTTAGAGGGAGCGGCCATCTCCTCTCGTACCCTGAGTAAAATACAAACGTTAAGTTTGAAATATATATTTAACAGACTAGTTTGTAATTACGAAATGACATGTCTAAGCAAAATAACATAAACGAGCACAACGATAGTAGTTTATAACATCTACGATCACTACGACAAATGAGATTTATGCAACATTGACACCTACTGACTCAATACCAAACTACCTCATCTAGATATTCCAATATACTTGTTGAATCCCAAAAACCATAACAGATAATTCAAACTACTAAGTAGTTTATATTTATAAAATGACAGAGTAGTTTGTAATTTGTCAAACTACTCATCCAAACTACCACACCAACATAATGCAAACTACTCATTCGATCCCCAACGGCTGATGCAATTCCAAACTACAAATCTAAAATTCTAACTCAATACAAAACTGCAATTGAGAATATTAACAAAGTTCCCAAAATCAATTATGTAGTTTGTAATTTTCCAAAATAGTAGTTTGTAATTATGAATTGACAATTTGCAGCAAAATAACATCGACGATCACTACGGCTAATGCCACTTTCTGCAAAATGGACACATATTGATTTCAAAGTACTTACTCAGTACCAAACTACCTCATCTACAAATTCGAAACTACTTGTTCAATCCCAATATACATAGCATAGAATTCCCAAATAACTAAGTAGTTTGTAATTAAAAAATGACAGAGTAGTTTGTAATTAGTCAAACTACTCATCCCAAATGCCACACCTACATAATGCAAACTACTCATTCGATCCACAACGACTGTTACAGTTCCAAACAACAAATCTAAAATTCTACATCAATTCTACACTACTATTCAGAATATTAACAAAGTTCCAAAAATCAACTACGTAGTTTGTAATTTTATAACAAAGTAGTTTATAATTAAGGAATGYCTTTTTATAGGAAAATAACATCGACGATCACTACGACAAATGCCATTTTCTGCGAAATGGACACCTACTGATTCCAAACTACTTACTCAGTACCAAACTACATCAGCAACATCTTGGAAACTTCTCATTCAAATACAAAATACATAACAGATAATTACAATACTAATCTGTTAAAACTGAAAACTTTCTTTGAAAATTCCAAGACTATCTTCCAAAATTCAGAAGTATTCTATTAAGATTCGAAACTACTATTGCATAAATCAAAACTTCTTCTCAAAAATTTCAAAACTTATTCAGTCAGTTTTTAAATAATAACTGAATGAAAATTACTCACGCACAATTGCAAGATAATTTTCATAAATTCAAAACTACAAACTTCCCACCAAAAAACAAGCCTACTCACCCAAAACCACAAACTACTTAATTTGCAAACTACTCACATTACAAACTGGTTACCTTCAAAATGACGTCATCCATAATCGATTAGAAATAATACTACTCACTCAAATCATAAACTACCCAATTCACAAATTGCCCAATATTAAACTTGAAAAAACTCAAAATTGAACATACTAAAAAGAAAAAGACTACCCACCCAATTCAACACTGATCAGCTCAAAACCGACGACATCTATAATTGTAAAAAACAAGAAACAATACTACTCCACTCCAATCACACTACCTGATTTTCATGCGAATTAATCACATGCGAAATCAAAATTGAAGCAAAAATTATAAAAACACCGACAAATTATTTGTCAACTACACCTTACTCAAAACTAAAAGCTTGTATTTTGAATGGAAGAAGAAATACTTGGTCTCGAGCTTTTTCTTAGACCTCCTCGCCATTTTCGCAGATTAGTTTCAGATATGAGGAATCGATGAGGGCAATTTGGTGAATTCAAAACCCAACAACCTCAGTTGTACATAAGATTGATTCAGGTAATTTTCGAAGAGATTTCAAGGGAATTTTTTGTGCCCAATTCAATTGTAAACTGGGTATAGAAAACCAGTATGATTTTTGGGTGATATCAACCATATTCTGAACTTTTAATGGCATACTGAGTTTAGAGAATCTGTATAATATATGTGTGATATGGGCCTTTTGGGGGAAATATTTTGGGCAATTTTAAACTGACGAGAGAGAGAAGAGAGAGAGAGTATTAGGTAATATATGCCTTGCGTTTACACAAGGATATAGATCGATAGGGGTACTCTAGTCTTAATTTGGAGTTAATGGAGTATTAGGGAAGTTTGAAATTGAAAGGATTATTAGGGATTTTAATTACACGTATAGGATTATATGGGAATTTTTCCATTTCATAATTGCACAATTAAACTCTAATTACAAATCAAACCCTACCTATCTCTAATTTAATTCGAATTTATATAATCAAACCTAATTTATAAATAATTATAAAATAAACCCTAATCACATAAATGAATACTAACGACTTAATTAGCCCTAAATTTATACAAATATTATAATCGAATCCAATTTACAAATCATTATAAATTAAACCCTAAAATAAATCTTAATTGCATAAGTGGACCCTAAACCTAAAATCATTCACAATTGCATAAATCAAGCCTAAATTCCTAAATTGAACCCCCCAATTAAATTTATCAATACCTAATTCCTAAATTCAAATTAAAACCCTAAATTAAAAAAAAAATATTATATTTGAATTAAAAGACTAACATACCTTAATTTGTGACGATGACGGTGCTCCGGCGTGTGCTCCATTCGGCGGCGAACTCTGGCCCTTCTCCCGATTTTTTTTCTTGTATTTTGGTTGTGCAAAAAGCGAATGAATAGTTTGGCGTCTGGGCTACTGTTTTATCAAGTTTACCGACGGACCCATTTCTGTCAGTAAAAAAACTCGGCGTTTCCGACGGCTACCTTTCCATCAGCAAATAAAAATCTGATTATTTTTTTAAAGTTGCCAAATACTATTTCTCCGCCGACAAATAAAAATCTGATTATTATTATTATTTTAATATTGCCGACGGAAACGTTATTATTTTTTTTAAATTAAAGATTGCCGAAGAACATTTTTTGTTGGCGTATTGGGAGGGCTAAATTGCCGGCAACTTCTCGAAAATTTGCCGACGAATTATTCTACCGAGAAGTTACGTTCGTCGGTAAGCTGTCGGTAAGATAAGACTTTTATCGATGGGTTGCATTTCGTTGGTATTTTCTGTCAGCATTTTTATGTTCTTTTGTAGTGATTTACATTGTTTTAAAAAATATGACTTTCTATAACAAATATGATTTCACACTGACATAATCTCTACATTAGTTTTTGAGTTTAACTAAACGTCAAACGACGAAAACTGCCACATAAAAAAAATAAAATAAAAAATACTACTATTACCGACCCCTGAAATTGCAACTAAGCCTGTCCATAATCCCACATATATATCCAGAATCTATATTTCAAGTGATATAAATCTCATAGAATTTCGCACTAAAAAAGCTCATATCATTCCACCCTTTAAAATACTAGCAGAAAGAAAGAAAAAGAAAAAAAATGAACCATTGACAGAAGAATCACACACACGCAAAAAACAACCCTTGATCACGATCCCACCATACACTAGCAATTGAAGCTATTTGAATCGTCTTCGATACCACTTGATCACGATCCCGAATTTGCTGGATTCATTTAAAAAATAGGTATGTATCAAATAGAGTAGACGCGTAGGGTTATATTTGAGCAGTAGCTTCCCATTCGGTTCTAACATCTCTATTTCAAATGCAGGATGCAACGGGCGCCCCCTAAGTCGTGGAACTCGTTTACACCACCTGCAATAACATTCATTATTGGTTATTGGCAACTTATCAAACAGAAATATTAGTCTTCAAATGACACAAACATCCATATATACGTAAGCCAAATCTTAATTTTCCATAGATTTTTTATTTTTCTATTTCTTATGCAACCTTACAGGTAGCAACACAAGAAGATGCGGATTCAGGATCTTACACTGACACAAATAACACTAACAAACACAATCTAATTTTCATGATTTAAGATCATATATTCGTATTACATGTCTAACAAATATCCTTACCCAATTCTATGTTTTCATTAAAAAAAATGTACCACGTCAGAAGAATGTACATATCATAAGTATAATCATGTAAATCATTTTATCCTTTTTACGTTTTTAGGTATGCAATAAGTATTTTGAATTGTAGGTAGTAGAAAAATGATTAGTTTTGTATGATTTGGTTTAAAATAATAACAAATGAGTAAATGAGTAAGTTATTGTTTTATTTAAATTTCAAAATTAATGTAGCATTTAGGAAGAAAGAACATAAAAGAAAGAGAGAAGACATGGAGACAACATAAAGGAATGTTTGGATTAGGATCCATTGTGATTCTAAATCCTGATATTCAAAATATTGGGGTATTATGAATAATAGGAATTTTTGTCTGTTGTATAATTAAAAATTTTTTACTTTTTGCTGTAGATATCAAATCATATATTAGATTATATATATTTAAATATAAAATGAAGAAAAGAGGACGTGATGTGACTATAAGAAAAAAAGAGAAATGTGAAAAGATAAAGTATTTAAATTTGAATTTTAGAATAAACGAGTATTCGATATTTAGAAACCAACAAGTATTTTCAATCCTTGTCCAAATATAGTTTAAAGGAATCGAGAAGTGATGAAAAAGGTGTTTTAGTTATAAATCTAGTTTTGCTTTTATTTAGATGGGAAATATTTTGTTTGACTCATAAAGTATCCGATTTTTTTGATTTTACTTCCTTAACTAATTTCCTATCAAAATACCTTCTAAAGTAAATATTTTTCTCTGAGTGTCTCCTACTGCCTGATTTCGTCCAAAAAGTCGTTGGAATTTGAAAACGCTAAAAATTGCAGTTTTTATATTGAAATCTTTTTGATGACGTGTAGAACCCAAATCTCCGAACAAGTTTGTAAGTCGATGCCGAAAATCCGAAAATGGGGCCAAAACCACTGCACATCATCGACCGCTCATTCTAACTTCGGCATCGGTTTACAAAGTTATTTAGATATTTAAGTTCTACTTGTCGTCAAGAAGATTTTGATTTAAAGAATACAAAGTTTTTAGTGTCGTTTCCAAATTTCAGTGACTTAACCGAACAAAAATGTATACTTCATGAAGTGTTTTAATAGAAAAAATAGATTGGAGCTAAAGTCAAAAAAACCAAATACTTTAGGAGTCAAATAGAATTTTTTCCATATTTAGATTATTTAACAAAAAAAAAAATCATTTGGTTAAGTTTAGGTGAAGAATCTTGTAAGAGTACATAAAAAGGAAAAAATAATAACTATCCCTAAATTTTGAATCAAAGACCAAATTGATTTTCTAGAAAACTAAATATATTGTGGGGGCATAGACGCACACAATAAGAACCAGGTACTAGTGTGAGAATTATTAAAACCAGATACAATTCTATATTACGTTATATGTACTATTATTATTTTCAAATAAGTACGACATCAACAAAAAATTAAGTATTTAGTAGATTATAGTGTAATGTCATAAATTATTGAAAGTAACAATAAATATAACATAATATAGTATTGTATTTGAGTTAACATGGTTCTCACATCCCTGAACATATCCACACACACACATATATATACCCAACAACTCCACACACACACATATATATACCCAACAACTGTGCAAAAATATTAAGCCACCGACCTCGATAATTAATAACCGAACCAAATTCAATTATTGAAACTCTGATGGAAAATTGCAAAGATATACGATGGCAACAAGTCCATGGAACTTACTTTCTATAGGATAATCGATCTGTTTGCGGTCTTAGATCCCAACCAAACAACTCAACTTGCAAATATCTCTTGCTACAAAAAATAGGTTCGGGTAGCTGGAATGGCTGCAAGCAATCCTCCTGTTCAAGGAAAAGGAAATGTTGTATAGATAAAATGAGCTCACGTCAATGTATTAATTCAATTACATATTAATATTTAAAAATAAATACGGTAATATATCATAATATTTCTCTTCTATTCTTCACATTTTCACTTAAGCTGTTGCATAATAGCTTCATTGCTAATATTTCGAATTATATCTTTTTTTTCATTATATATGACCAAAACTCGAAGATTTTCAAGATTCACAAATGGGAGGGGATTCAGAGTTTCAGGGGCCATGACCATGACCAAGGGGTCATGGCCCCTGAAACATACAACAGTAGGTAAATATAAAATAATAATAAATCACCACCTGCATCATCGGAAACTCTGGCGAAGTGTACATGGCAACAAAATCGCACCACTGTCCAGCTTTACAATAACCCACTCGAAACCTTATAGATTTTGGAGAGTATTTGCCTGACCGGGGAAAAACTGAATTAATAGGAGGCGGCAAACATACCAATGCAATGTAATTTAGAACATAGACTCAACGTGACATATCAAAGGAAATTTACCCTCTACAGGTCGAATGTCGATTTCATTAATCATCCAGCAACCTTCTCTAATCTTAAATTCAAACGTCTCTCGCTTAGTAGGACCATTGTGTTCTTTACTCGTCGAGCACAAATGTCCGGGGAGGCATCTGTCTACTTGACACCAATAATTAAATTGGGAGATGCAATCCTGGCAAGGAACTTGTAATAATTTCGTTAGGGTGTGAAGAAAATAAGAATAAACCACATGGTCCTCTAGAAAATTCCCTTCCAAGTTGGGCTTAACTAGATTTCTCCGGTCGATTATTTTGTTCATACTTGGGGCGCGTTCATCGTTTTTTATGCCTATATCGACGATATTGGGAAGTGGTGGAAACCTTGTCAAGCACAACCTCCTTGCAAATCCATTTGCCATTACTGGAAACAAGAAACACAATCGATCGATTTATACATAGCAATAAGGAACAATATTTAAGGAGTGAATGACGATTAATTACTCACCAAAATGGCGCCAAGAACTTGAGACGCCACTCGCACGAATTAGATCCATTGGATCATCTAAAAAATTTAGAATATGGTTTGATACATCGGTGTCGAGGTATTGCAAGAAATCAATACGGGGCCCCACTTCAACAGGGGTCCCATCCTTTTGACAATCCATTCTGCAAGACAGACAAAACCAGTGTTTTAAAAACCGGACCAGACAAATATTTATATAATTTGTATAATGAAATGATATTGAATATGTATATGTGTCATAGTTCACCTTATTTTTCTTCTCGTCTTTGAACGAGTCTTCTTGTCCATTTCTTTTCACAAACACTTACATGAACCCCAAAAGAAAAGAAACCCAAAAATAAAATTAATCAAATATTATTGAAAATATTCAAAACAAACACAGCACAAGCCAAACCAAACACAGCACACACACACTCTGTAGTAGAAAATAAGTTGTCGATTACATAAGTTCTCATAAAATGTAAAACACACTCTATTGCTTGCATAAAATTGCTCTACTCGACTAAAATAACCTACAAAAGAACAATACAAAGTTTGTCGGAGAATGTCACTAGGTTACAACAACTGGGAAGTTAGGGATATTTACAATAACTACCTCTGGATCTTAGCCTAATTACGAAAACACCTCTGAAGTATAGCCTAATTACAAAAACTTTACAGTTATAATTTTCGCCATTAAACCAATCACTAATTCAAGATACGTCACAATATAGGAAATGACTACGGTAGGAAAAAAATATGTACATGTATCAATACCTGGCGCACTTTAGTCGATGATGAGGGTTAGAAATTTGTTACTATTGTGTTTTTTTGTTGTTTTTTTCCATTCTCCCAAAATTGTAGAGTTACATTACTGCAAGTTAATTTATGGGTGAATTTAAGGAGAGTATTGTAAATTTCAGCAATATTTTAGAGCATACCGAATTTCCTCCTTTTTAGCATGGAGAAAAGGCATCTTTAAAATAAAGAATGAGTTAATAAAGTAATATTTAAATCTAATAATTTCCCTTTAACCATTCTTAACCATGCTTAGCTCGACCTCAGTATATGTTTGAGTCCGTCATCGATGGGTCCTTGGATGGAAAGGTGACCCTATCAAAATCCGTTCCTTATTTAGGGGATTTGGTCATATCAAAAAAATAAAAAATAAATAAAAAAATATCTATATCTATGTATATATAAAGAGAAGACAACTTATAAATAGTAGTGGTCTCTTTTTTTGCAAAAAAATAAAAAAAATAAAAAATTCTATTATTAGTAATTTAAATTCATTAATTAGTATTGATATTATATGTTTGAATGTTGAGATTTTAATTATTTTATTGTATTTAATGGTTGTCTAATTTATATTAATATTCATTTTGTGTTTTTATTTTCATTTTTTAAAAGTTGTCAAATTTTTATTTTTTACCCATTTTTATGTCTAATGTATAAATTAATTGTCTTTTAACGATAATCGATTTGACATCCATACATCATATGTAATATAAAAAAACTATAATTATTTATATAAACTAGGTTTAATGTTTCTCTATTTATCTCATATAAATAATATCAGATAAGTTTAAAGGTATTTTATAAAGAAAATATGCATATACAATTCAAAATGATTATCGAGTAAACGAAATATCGTAAAATAATTAATTAGAAAATATAATAAATTTAATATTTTAACTAATAGTTATATTTATTTAAATAATTTCATGATCTTAGATAAACTTTATAATTATAAAAAAATATCATTAATTAATTTTAATTTTTATACAAACACACATATTATTTAAAAATAAGTACTTAAGAAATTAGTTAATAAATATCAATAATACATATGATTAGTTCAATCGACAAACCATTTGGGTCAATTACTGACCTTAACAAAAAACTAAAAACAAATATATAATAATATAAATAATCTTAATTTAATAAAAATAGTAAATCAATTATTTTTTCTGAAACCATATTTAAAAAATCATAAACATTAATGATATTTTATCAACTCAAAAATAATATATTGCAAATATTATTAATCACTATATTCAATCAACAAAAATCCTAAATAAAATATTGAAAGACAAATTAATAAGAAAAAGGGAAAAAAAACACAAAATTAATTTTGTTGCTACATTGGTGTCTTTGTCCCACATATGAAATATAAAGTTAAATAAATATATAAAATGATTACATTAATTCGAGATATCAAGCAAGTGGCTTAAAGTGCTGATGACTCAATTAATGACCTAAATAAATAACATAACATATATATTGTTCTTATAATTGAAAATAAGTAAATTAATTTATCAATTTATAAATATCATATTTAAAAATAATAAAAACTCATATTCATAAAATTATGTGTAATATGATTAAAAATATTAATTTATATACTAAATTATCAAATGTCATGAAAATATAAACTAAAAAAAAATTAAACAATGCAATGGAATCAAAACAAAAACAAACAAAAAGAAGAAAAAAAATTGAAATTCATGTTATTATTACATACATATTTTAGTCTCACATAAACTAAATAAAGTTAAGTAGATGCAAAATATGAATATAAATAAGAATGAGAGCAATAAGTATCAAGGACCTTGGTCAAAAAATCTGAACCGATGAGACAAATAGTTTGAGTTGGACGGGTCGCCTTGTTAACTTCTCAAACGAACGGGGTAATAATGATTATATAAATAACTAAGTAAATATATAATTTTTTTAATAATTTAGATAACTCAATGAGTGTGTCCAAAATTTAATAAAAAGTTTTTCAGTATTCTAACTAACATAATCGTCTTTTCCTCATTTTTCGAACCTTTTCTCCTATTTGAGTTGCATCAAGATCGTTAGAGCTTTCTTTGATATTATGATAATATCGTGTAAGAATGCATATAATTATTATAATTTAATAATTAGCACGCGCGCATATATATATATATATATATATATATATATATATATACTATAATTCAGTACATTAAGTTATCTCTTATATATACTATAATTCAGTACATTAAGTTATCTCTCTGAATCCCTTTTAAATTTGGGTAATTACCAAAGTTAAAGCAGATTCCAAAGTGCAAGTGTTGCACCTCTCAAATATGTGCTGTGATGTGGTATAATCCACATTCATTTATATATTTTTGTGTATACTATTATTAGTTACGTGAATGAGTACAAAATCCATTTTTTTTTAAATAGTTAATAATTCTTGTCAATTACTTCAAGAAAAATTCTTATTTTACTTCTTAGTCAGATGTGTAAATGTTATTTTTTTTCCTACTTAACATAGAATTTTCATTATTATTATTTATTTTTTTTGCAAAAAAATCTTATTTAATAGTAAATATATTGTTATCTATTTGTTACTTGATGCAAATATTTTTTTTCCCTTAATTATTTCATAGTAAAATTTTTTTACTTGAAATCAAAATTACAATAATTAAGTGGTTCATATATTAATCAGTGTATTTTTACAAAATTGTGATATCAAACAACAACAAAAAAAAAAGACTAATGTGGCTTTATACTAATACTATTGTGCGTTTTGAATAACTGGTATCCATGGTGCAATAATTATTAATGACTAATGTGCACTTTTACTAATATTGTTGTGCATTTTCATTAATTTTGGTGTACATTTTCAGTGACACTACTTTGCATGCACAATTTGTTCATAATACCATAGTGAGTTTTATATTTATGCACAATCATATTTAAGATAATGAACAATAATATATGTGAAGATACACAATAAATCATCAAATTTTCATTACACCAAGAACAATTTTTTTTAAAGTTATTTTTGAAAAAAATATTATGACATCATTGTCGACAAATCTAAAGCACATTAACAAATAAAATAACATCATCATTCACAAATCTAAGTGGTTCGAGTTCATTCTCACTTCTTTCGTGGGGCAGCATTGTTCGCTTGAACCCACCCCGACTGTAATCCCACGAAAAGTCCGGAATCAATTTTTATCCAACGATATAAATCTCAGTAAAAAATTCAATAGCAGAAGAATTACACATAAAAACAACCCTTATGAATCACTTCATCACCATTGTCTCGCGTGGATCACATACTGCAGCAAAGCTATTTTCGTTGTCTTCGACACCACTTCAACACGATCCAAAAGTTGGATTTAAGAATCGGGCTGCTATTTATTAGATAGTTTAGAAGCGTTTGGTTATACTTGAGCAGTAGCTTCGCATCCGGTTCCAGCCTCTGTATTTCAAATGCAGGATGCAACCGGCGCCCCTTAGCTTGTTCATAACCGCGCACATCACTGCATCATTCATTATTATTAGCAGCTTATCACAAGCACGCATAGACTGGCACAAATAAATATAATCCATGGCCAAAATACTTGAAATCGTTTTTAAAATTTCGAGTGAGATTTGTTCATTATGATTTAAAGTTCAACTCGAGCCCGACATGATCAGTAGAATACTTAATTAAGCCGGCCGAGTTCTGGTCCGTAAGTTTTGGACTTGTTCAATTCTGATATTGTAAATTTTAAATTGTTGCAAATTTGGTCGCACAAGACATATCAATCATCAATCCACCAAGGGAACCGTCAAGCAAGATACAAGACGAGTTTTGCAAATTTCCTCAAACTTACTCGCTAACAGATAATCCATCTGTTTGCCGTATTTGATCACAACCACAACCCAACAGCTCAACTTGCAAGTAGTACCCATTGATACAAATAATGGGTTCGGGTAGCGTGAACCAGAACGGCTGCGAGCGATTTTCCTGTTCAAGAAAAACATAGTGGATATTTATTTTCGCGCGAAAACTCAATCCAAGTAAATATTAAATTACCTTCATAATCGGGTACTCTCGTGAAGTGTAATTCCACACAAAGTAACCCCATGGCAAATGAGAAGGTGCATATCCCACTCGAATCCTTAATGATTTCGCAGAGTATTTGCCCGACTTGAAAAAAGCTGAATGCGCAATTAATGTTATTTCATGAAATCACTATATTGACGTATTGAAAGAGTGGAGAAATTACACTGGAAAGGTCGAATATTGATCTCGGTAATCATCCAGCAACCCCTTATAATACTGTATATTACCGTCTCTAGCGTATTAGGATCGCTCTGTAGTGGGCCCGGGATTTTACGAATACTTTCATTCAGATAATTAACGGTACTAGAAGCAAATGCACCAAAGCCACAATACTCTAGAGAAACTCTGTGATTCGTTAGAGCGTGAAGTAAATAAGAATAAACCACATGGTCCTCTAATAACTCCCCATTGAAGTTAGTCGTAACTAGATTTCGCCAGCCCAAACTTGTTTTAGCTAAATTATCCTTCTTACTTATGCCAACGATGCCGGAGAGTTGTGGAAACCTTTTCAAGCATAGCGTTTTTGCAAGTCCGTTTGCAACCACTGGGAAAGCAAACGCAATCAATAATTAATTTATAGCACGAAACAAGAAAAGAAGTAAATGCGCGTTAGGTGAACGAACCAATGTATCAGAAAGGATAATTACAAAAATGAGATTGAGGTTAAGTGTGATTACGCAAACTTTATCTCTCAAAATTATAAATACCCTTTTGAAATTTTTTCTTACAAAATAAACTTCTCTGGAGGGGTAAGCATTAGCCAAAATGATCACTGTTTTTTTTTTTTTTTTTTTTTTTTTTTTTTTTTTTTTTTTGAGGGTAATAAAAATCAGGGATATATAGTTTTGTAATCAATCCTGATAGAAATATAAAAATTAAAATGGCGTTTACTCACCAATATGGCGCCAAGAACTTGAGACGGCACTTGCACAAAGTAGATCAGTTGGATCATCTAAACAACTTAGAATATAGATCGATACGTCTTTGTCAAGGTAATGCAAAAAATCAATACGGGGCCCCAATTCAATAGGAGTGTCCTGTTTTTGGCAATTCATTCTGAAAGATAAACAAAACCAGTGTTTTAAAAACAGGACCGGTGACGGTTTAGTGGCTCAATTGGTCGGACCGGTTCATCTGGAATAACAGAACTTAATATAATTTTTATAATACAATATCATTGAATGCTTGTCATAGCTCACCTTTTTTCTTTTCTCATTTTTAAACGAGTCTTTTTTTCCATTTCTCTTCACAGCTCAACCACCAGTTACATGAACCCAAAAAAGAAAAAACAAAATCAAATCAAATATTATGGATAAAATTTGAGGAGCATTCAATTAGGTTACAGAAAGGAAAATATTCAAAATAAATCAAGCATAAATATTGGGAAAAATATGGAAAAAGAAAAACACAAGACAAAACAAATGCACACAGCACATACAGAGATAGTAGCACACCAGACACACTATGCATATATAATTTTCCAAGAAAAAAAAAATCAACCCTGCATTAAACCAATCATTAATTCAAAAATCCGAAATTGAAATATACATAACAATATATTTTTGTTTAAATCCCCCTCACAACACACACACAAAGCACTCAGAAACGGATACATAAAAGAAGAAAACAGGAACGAAAAGAAGAAAGAAGAGTCGGAAATAATTAAAACAGTTTCATCATGTCAATACCTGGCGCACTTTAATTGATAACGAGGGTTAGGGTTAGAAAATTTACGTAAACGAGACTAACTGGATTTCTTTTTCCCTTTTTCTCAAAAGGCATCGGCTAAACACGCGTGCAAGCCACACACACACAAAAAAAAAAATCTGAAAAAAATATAGATTATTTCAGCACATTCAATTATCTCTCTCATTCCATTTTAGTAAATGATAAAGTGCAATTGTTAAAACAACTCCAATCCTCTAGTGGTTAATAATTAAAATTTGCCACTTAAATCCAATGACAAAAGTTATAGTATGAGCCTTGATGATGTGCAAATAGAAATAGAAATATGGTCACAAGTATATCTCACTTATCAACTCTATTAGAGAGCGACCTGATGATAACTCAAGTTGCATGATTATAAATAGCTTTGTTCTAAAAATCGCCTAGGCGCCCGCCTAGGCACTAGGCGCCAACAATTCGTTTACAATTTTTAAAAATCGGTCAAAGAAATCGTCGGGCGCTCCATGCGCTGTCTAGGCGCCAGACCAATTTTTTTTTAAATTTTTTATGGCGTGAAACGCGTCGTTTTTGGGCCTATTTTTTGATTATTTTGATTTTGTAATACATGTTATGATATTCTTAGTTGACTAATGAACTTATTTATCTATGTTATTTTGAACTTTGAATCGAACAATATCTTTAAACTTGTGAATTGTAACTTGTGATTATTACTTTTAGTTTTGAATTGTCATAGATTTTATTGTATAGCAGGTAGTATGTTGAACTATTAAATGGTTAGATGTAATGTTATAAATTAGGGTATTTATTCTCAAATTCTAGGCCCTGCCTAAACTCCGCCTAGGCGTCCTAGGCGCTAGGCGCTGGCCTGACGCCTAACAGCCGTCTAGCGATTTTTAGAACGCTGATAAATAGATCAGCGTCTGATAACTTTAAGTCGTATAACTGTTGACTATACAGGTCGTATGAGAGGTTGCTATAAGGTCGCTCAAGAAGCTCGCAACAGATCTCATGAGAGGTCGCGAAAGATTCCGCTGCCATTACTTGGGACCTACACTACATCAGATGATGTCAGCCCTAATCCAATACATCTATCCTAATACAACTGTCAGATTGTACTGTAGTATTACTGTCCACATATTGTAGATAGTCGTTGTTAGATTGTGAAAGTTTTCAATAACTTGCATGAACGAGTTCAACACTCATATTAGTGGTGATATTGAAAACATCCTTACTAACATACTTGTAAAAGAGATAACACAGTAATGATTTTTGCCGATGAGTTAAATAAACTCACAGATCACGACCTTAGGACAAAAGATATATTAGTAGAAATATTTACAAATTAAGGGAAAAAGATTCTAGTAACATTACAAAAACAAATGAAAAGGATTTCTTAAAAACTCTTCTCGTTCGATAAAATACAAACTCAAAGACCACTCTGAAATGGAGCAATGGGTTCTGAAATAAGATTTCTGTTTTTCTCGTTCTCACAGTCGTAATTTTCAAAAGCCGCCAAGTGATACTCCCTTGAGAGAGTCCTTATTCCACATAACAAGGTATTGATGATTATCTCTAAAATATTTTTAAGAGACAATGACTCTTTTAACTACTAACATTCCAACTAACACTAGAATTCAGATAGGCAAATAATTCTATGATAGGCAAATAATTATTCTATGATAATCCTATCAATCTCCCCCTTTTATATTTTTGGACAAAAATCAGCTAAAGACGATTGCCTGGAAATAAAACTCCCCCTGAATTGCTGAGAGCTGCGAGAATGTTAGTGCAAATCATTGTTCTGAAAACCGGACCGATCATCGAACCGGGAAAGTTACAGGTTCAGTGGTTCACAAGTCCAACCGTGATCGGACCGTGGTCGGACCGGTTATATATATATATATATATACCACTATTAAATATGTTATAAATAAATAGAATAAATTAGATTAATAAAATACATGATTATAAAATATTTTAAAATTTAATTCAAAGAGTCCATATGAATAAATAAGAATTCATCAACCACAATACAACATAGAAAAATGTAGTTGAATTAAATATAATGAAGAAAAATCAAATCATATAGTTCAATTCTAATATCATCACTTCAAGTCCAACAACTTCCAAATAAAATAAAATTAACCATCATAATTTGTATTTTTTTGTACTCCAAATAAAAAAAATAAGACCCCGTCAAATTTTATTTACTAAAAAAATTAGAAAGCAAAAAAAAAAAAAAACCAAAAAAATCAAAAAAATCGGTTGAACCTGTCACAGGTTCACCGGTCCAACCGGTTCATGACCGGTTTGACCGGTTTTTGAGCCCAGCGGTTTGCACATGAAAATCGGACCGGTGTGGTGACCGGTTCCCGGTTGAATCGGTCGAACCGGCCGGTCCGGTCCGATTTTCAGAACTATGGTGCAAATGATAGTAACACCAGTCTTAGCAAAAGCTTAACCAAAACAATAAAAAACGATAAACATAATCCAACCAACGGAAGTTTGAAAATATTATCTCAATCCGAATACTTAATAAAACAAATGTCCAAAATAAATTCATGAGCTGTGTGCCCTGTTCCTCCTTGACCTCCGAGGAGTCAGAACGGTATCATCATCAACATCTTCCATGTCAGCATCAACCATCTTCCCTTTTCCGTTGTCAACTGTGGTGGCAGCAGCCCGCTGTCCCTCAATGCTACCCTCATCATCTCCAGCACCCTCGTCATCTCTATCTCCCTCTTTTTTGGTCTAGACTGCAAAAGGAGCACCTTGGAATAGAACGCTCTTAATTGTACCAGCCCATTCAGATGGACTCGGGCACTAGCAATCTATTGATCCACCAAACGCAGCTGAACCTGCAGATCAAAAACAGAAATAGGAATAGAGGTAAGTGTGTTAGTCCCTGTGTTCGTGACACTAGGACCAACATCCGAGATTGCCGCAGAGGTGGCATTCGTATCCTCATCATCAGAAAACACCAATGGTAAATCAATGATGCGATAATTCCATTCAAAATGCTTGTGGCTGAGACCAAAGAATCTGGGCTCACCATTGAAATGTTTGCCATCGTAATTTTGTAACCCTTGATCAACCAGTATAGAATAAATAAGCGAGGAAAAGGGCAAACCAACTTTCGTAGCCGCTGTGTCATCGAACTTGGTCACATAGTCAAAAATGGTTTGGCCGTAATTAAACCGCATCCCTGTTCCAATCTGAAACAGTGCTCGTCCTTGTGAGCGGGTGACTGTGGTTGTAATCGTTATAGAGACCCAGTTGCACACGACTATTTTGTGGAGAACGAAGTAGAGAGACGTTAAATGCGAGCTGATAAACCTCTTAGGCCACTTCGTCATTTGTCCACCAGTCAAGAATTTAGCTACTTCGTCAAAATCATCAACCGTGACACCTTCCTCGTAATCCTCAGTCCCAAAGAAGCCATTAATAACTGAGGGAGAGAAGGTATAGATTTTTTCACGCACGAACATCTTGCCATACTTCTCAAAAAGATGATTTGAGATCGAGGGAAGCATGTCGGCTTAAAATTCAAGTACGGCCTCCCTCAAATATGGCATAGCAGTGGTCACCGTTGATGTTAATCCCTTTCTACTGAAAATTTTGTTCAGATTCTCTTTCTTAAACAGTCCATGATCAACCCTCCACTCCTCGATCATTACCCTGTTGTGCAGCGCATTGTATCTGTCCTTGACTTCACTAGTATAAAACCGAGGGGCATAAGCCTTGCTTACCTCAAATTCATTATCATCTGAATCATCCTCCAAGATGAAGCTGTTGGATTCATCCTCTTCCTTCTCCGTATCCTCATCAACAGAATCATCAAGATTCACTTGTTGATTCTCAAAGTCAGCATCATCTGAATTATCAGATGCAGTGGAGCTCGTAGAAGAGGCATCATTTGCAGGAGCTTGAGTATCAGGAGGTGCACTGGCAGTTTCTGGAGCAATGCTTGGCAGTGGTGTGCCAGCATCTTCACTAACAATAGAGGCTTCAACTGAGACAGTCTTTTTAGAGGACTAACTAGAGCTTGAGGTCGGCTCAACAGCAGGCGGACTTCAGAACACAGTAGCAGAGGGTACAAAGCTTGAAGCAGCTTGCACAAGAACTGATTTTCCCATCTTCAGCAGTAGAGATGCCAACGTGGCATCTTCATTAGACAATGTTTCTCTCCATCAGTCTCCATGGGTTCAGAACTAGGCGCACCATGTTCTGAGGAGTGAGATGATGCCTCTTAGCCTTAAATTTTTGCACCATCTCTACTTCAGAATCAGGGAAGAATGGTGTAGTGGGTATTTCCTCCTTTGCCGCAACAAAACACTCAGGTGGAGCATAATCGGAGTCATCACTATCATTCCCGTAATCAATGTCTTCAACAAATGACATTCTCTCCAACGGAGCACGTCTGGTCCCACTCGACTAGTTCTTGGGGACAGCATTCGGTAGGTATCCCAGGTCTACCCCACGCAGACATCGTGAACGTTTCGGTAAGGGATTCCCAACTCTTCTAATTGTTTCTGCAATAAATTTCAGATTGGGCAAGTTATCGACATCAATTTCGTTGCCCGGATTACCTGGGAGAACAACAGCGTAAGGCTCTACTGTATCAGCGATGGGAATCATATCTAATCCGGTAGATAGACTTGGATGTGTCGATTGAGAAGAGGAGACTCCGGGGTTAGGACTCTGTGTAGGAGCAGATCCACCAACATTTGTATCAACAACCGAGGGAGCTCCGTGTTCGCCATGAACATCGAGGGGCACATATCTTGGAAAGGAGCTGGTCTCAGATCTGTCCTCCAATGACATCATCTTTTCGAACAACGAGCGGGAAGGTTTCTTTGACGACCTAGCTTTCCTTAGACTCATATTCGAAAGTGGTGTGAACTTGATTTGCTGAATATGAAGGGTTTCTTTGTTGAAATTGCTTTGACAAGAACAAGAGAGATTCCTGACACCTTTATACAAAACACTTAAACGTCCAGTTAGTGTTAATGGGATAACAATAATAACAAGCAGGGCCTAAAAATACATAAGCCCACTCCCCCTTAAAGATACCACTAACACCGAAAGATCAGCCCACTAACAATAACCCTATCGTCACAAGCTAACACAAATTAACCATGCGCAACATAATCTCAGATCCATAAAACTCTGATTATAACCCACTGGACAATGAGACATCAAAAAGATAATAAGGTTTGAGTAAGAGAAAAACAGACTTTTGTTATGAGCATAGCTTCACTAATAAAAACTTGTAAGAACAAAATTCACTAAACATGCATGTCCTGAGAGTATGCCTAAAAGGAATGACCTAAAAATAAAAAATCATATAAGATTCACAACTGCAGTAGAGAGTTAGTTCTTGTGTGACGGAATTTGTACTGACATTCAATCAACAAAGTCAATGAACTGACAATCCTTAACTCGGTAAATGACTAGGTCATTTATGTTTGAGGATATTATGTACGGGAGTTAAAGAAATCTCCGCTCAATCAGCATACTAAGAATCCAAGAGTAGGATTATTTGAATTTCAGCACTAGGGCATGATATATTGTCATCCATGAATGGATGGTTGAGACATCCTTCAAACCTCTAATTCATGTTTTTATGCACATTGAGAGAAAAATGTGTTTTTGCGAGAGTCAGCCAACAATTGTTTATTTCGAAATAGTCAGTCACCTTTGACATCACATTCAAACATTCAATGTTCCTGCATATGTGAGTTTGTGCATGATCTAATGTATGAAAAAAAATAAAAATAAAGAATGCATGTAAAAAAAAAGTATGCTGCAGCAGATGTTGCTGGGGATGCTGCAACATATTCAGTAACAGTGAACTAAACAGCACATAAGCCGAGAGACTTCCTTAATCTAGAAAATCCCTCGCAGTCTAATGCTTTGGTGAATATGTCATCAAGTTGATGTTCAGTTCTAATATGCTTAATACTCACAACATTTCTCTCGACCAAATCTCAAATGAAGTGATGCCTGATGTCTATGTGTTTTGTTCGAGAGTGTTGTACTGGATTCTTTGAGATGTCAATGGCACTTGAATTATCACAAAAAACAGTAAAGACATGACTCTATAGCCCATACTTCTCTATCATTTGTTTCATCCAGAGAAGTTGAGCAAGCACTACTAGCAGCTACATATTCAACTTCAGCTGTTGGTAGGGACACATGATTCCGTTTCTTACTATACCATGAGACAAGATTGTTTCCTAGAAAGAAACAACACCCCGTCGTACTCTTCCTATCATCTGCATCACCTGCCCAATCAGAATCAGTATATCCAACAAGATTAGAATTAGTGTTCTTAGTATACCATATTCCTAGATTGCAAGTGCTAGCTACATATCTAATTATGCGTTTTAGAGCCTTTAAGCGAGTTTCTTTAGAATTAGCCTGATATCGAGCACACAAGCAAACACTATACATGATATCAAGACGACTTGTAGTTAAATACAAAAGACTGCCTATCATACTCCTGTACACAGTGTGATCAACACTTTCACTAACATCGTCTCTGGACAATTTCTGACCTGACCCCATGGGGGTTTTCATGTGTTTGACACTATCTAACCCAAAACGTTTCACAAGGTTCTTAGCATACTTAGCCTGAGACAAGAAAATTCCATTTTTAAACTGTTTGATTTGCAGTCATAAGAAAAAGGATAACTCACCTTCCATGCTCATTTCAAAGGTGGTAGACATGCTCTTCACAAAATCTCTGAGTAGATTATCACAATTTGAACCAAACACAATGTCATCAACATAAATCTGACCAATTAATATCTTGTGACTTCTTTTCAGAATGAAAAAGGCTTTATCTACTTCACCACGTTTAAAATTCATTTGAAGGAGATGTTGAGTAAGCCTCTCATACCATGCTCTAGGAGCTTGTTTTAGTTCATAGGGGCCTTTTTTAGTTTGAAAAAATAATGAGGTTTATGAGGATCTTCAAAACCCCTAGGCTGCTCAACATACGCTTCCTTATTTAAAACACCATTTAAGAAGACACTTTTTATGTCCATTTGGTGAAGAGTAATGTTCAAGTGACAAGCAATTGCCAAAAGTAATCTAATTGACTCAATTCTAGCTACAGGAGCAAATGTTTCATCAAAGTCTATACCTTCAACCTGAGTATAACCTTGAGCCACAAGTCTAGCTTTTTTTTGCACGATGTTCCCTAATTCATCAGTTTTGTTCCTGAAGATCCATCTTGTTCCAATGACGTTTCCAGCATTTGGTCGTGGTACCAGGTCCCATAAATCCTTTTTTGAAAACTGATCCAATTCTTCTTGCATGTCATTTATCTAGTACTCATATCTAAGAGCTTCTTCCACTTTCTTGGGCTCTATAGTAGACACGAAACAAGAATAATTAGTTAGTAAACAGCATGGAGCCATACACACCAGTTTTACTATCTCTTTGAAATTTATCTGCTTCTTTCATGTGCTTCTTTCGCTCAAGGATCCAATCACTTGAGAGGTAGGATGATTCATCTGTATCCTGGAGGACATGTCTCTATCAAGAGGGTCACAGATTGCTGCATCAATTTGATCCTCTTCAGACTCAGTGGTTTCATCACTAACATCTACATGAACCTATGATGTTGGTTCAGGTGTTGTAACACTTTCAGTAGAAGTATGTGCAATTTCAGAGGATTCCCTGAGTGAGGAAAGCGACTGTGGACTCCGAACCAGATCAACCGCGTTCTCCTCAGTAGAATTTTCGGAGATAGCTGCTAGTTCATCAAACCTGACATTCACAGACTCAAGCACAACACGAGTTCTAAGATTAAAAACCCTATAGGCATGACTGTTAATTAAATATCCTAAAAAGACACACTTGTCACTTTTAGAACAAACTTGGTTAAGTAGGATCGATCATTCAGCACATAGCACACACAACCAAAAACGTGAAAATAATTCATATTAGGTTTCTTTCCAACAAGAATTCCGTAGGGTGTTTTGCAAGTACCACTACAAAAAAACAGCAGTTTTACGAGGGAAAAACCGAGGGAACTAATTTCCCTCGAAAAATTTCCGAGGGAAAACCGAAGGACAGAGAATTCCCTCGGTTATTTCCGAGGGAATATAATTCCCTCGAAATTTCCCTCAGAGATTCAGGCGCCAAAACATGCCGTCATAATTACCGAACGAAAAATCGAGGGAAATACAGATCCCTCGGAAAACCGAGGGATATAAAATTCCCTCGGTTTATTTTTTATTTTTTTTTAAATATTAATTAAATTTTCGAGGGAAATTGTATTCCCTCGGAAATTTAATTAATATTAAAAAAATAATAATTAAATTCTTAAAAAATAGAAAAAAAAAATAAAAAAGTAGGATTTATTTTCGGGACTCCGAGTCGCACCCCTCCCCGCCACGGTCATTTAGTAATAATTCCATAATTAGGGTTCAATTTAGAAATAATCA
>BMAC01000117.1:532039-542283 GCA_014905375.1 Phtheirospermum japonicum
AATAATTATAAGTAGTAGATTTGGTAGGATTGTTAAAAAGATGATCGCTGGTTTTGTAGTATATATTAATTTTTTAGTTATTGTTGCTTAGCATAACCAATATCTAAGTACTCAATGGGAGATTATTTAATTTCCTACTTTTTATTTAATTTTGGTGCACCTGCTTTCATTTCTTTTCTTTTTTTTTTTTTAATTTTTTTACTACATTCTAGAAGGTATTTTAAAAAACCGTCGTAAAATGTCCGTTTCTGGAAGACTATCTAAAAGGTAATTTTCAAAAACCGCCGTAGTCATTTACGGCGGTCGATATAACAGCGGTTCAAAAACCGCCGTTAAATCCCAAAAAAAATGCCTTTAAAACCCTGTTTTGCAGTAGTGCCATTGTTTTCCCTTAAAAATACGCAGGATCCACACTTAGTAGTGTCAAGTGATCGCTCTTGATACCAATTGAAAGTTTTGAAGGTCTTTAATAACTTGCATGAACGAGTTCAACACTCATGTTAGTGGTGATGTTGAAAACATACTTACTAACATACTTGTAAAAGAGATAACACATTAATGATTTTTGTCTGTGAGTTAAATAAACTCATAGATCGTGACCTTAGGCCAAAAGATATATTACTAGAAATGGTTACAAATCAAGGGAAAAAGATTCTAATAACATTACAAAAACAAATGAAAAGGATTGCTCCTAAAAACTCTTCTCGTTCGATCAAATACGCACTCAAAGACCACTCTGAGATGGAGCAATGGATTCTGGTATAAGGCTTCTGTTTTTCTCGTTCTCACAATTGTAATCTTCAAAAGTCGCCAAGTGATATATACTTATAGCCCAACTTCCTTGAGAGAGTCCTTGTTTCACATAACAAGGTCTTGATAATTATCTCTAAAACATTTTTAAGAGATAAGGACTCTTTTAAACTACTAATATTCCAACTAACACTATAGTCCATATAGGCAAATAACTCTATGATACATAACATAATTAATAGGGTTTTAATTCTACGTAAACAATAAACCTATCAGATTGTATTGTAGTATTTCCAACCACATATTCTAGGGTAACAATAGTAAGGCGCATTACTATATATAGCTGTATACTTGTCTGCTGTAATTAATAAGAAATGATTGAATGTTTATACTGAAAAGTTAGAATCAGAATGAGCTCGTCATTTGCTATAATGAGCTCGCCGTTTTCTTTCATGGTATTAGAGCGGACTTTGCCCTGACTCTGAATACCTCTTCCCCCCTTATTCTTCTCTTCCATTCTCTTTATCTTGGGGGATAACACCACTCTATCACATGAGACTCAGTCAAACTCTCATCCAATAATTCCCTATAATACCCTATCTTCACAAATTTCAAATTCAGCTATTCAGCTACAGAATCAGCTTGTTTCAATCAAGTTAAATGATTCAAATTACTTGTTTTGAAATATGCAAGTCTATACAGTGGTCAAAGGATACGAACTTAAATGCTACCTTACTGGAGAAATCAGACCTCCACCTCAGATTGTAAAAGGCTCTATTAACCCCAAATTCTTATTTTGGGTTAGGCAAGATCAACTGTTATAGCATCCCGACTTCTCTCTTTACTCTCTGAAAATCTACTTACCATGATGGTTGGTCTTTCATCCGCAGGAGAAATATGAACCCTTGAAACTAACTTCTCCATCCAAACTCCAGTCAGAAAAATGTAGTACAAGATGCAGCTCTCCTCTATCAAGAAAGGGACCATGAGCATTAGGGATTATGTCAACAAAGTAAAAACCTGTTGTGACATGCTGCCCTAAGCTGGCCAACCAATTTCTGAAGAAGATCAAGCAATGCATGTTCTCACTCTTAGTATATGTTTGAGTCCGTCATCGATGGGTCCCTTGAATGTAAAGGTGGCCCTATCGAAATCCGTTCCTTATTTTAGGGGATTTGGTCATATCAGAAAAATAAAAATAAATAAAAATAAAAATCTATATCTATGTATATATAAATAGAAGATGACATATAAATAGTAGTGGTCTCTTTTTTGCAAAAAAAAAAATAATAATAAATAAAATAAATAAATTCTATTATTAGTCATTTAAATTCATTAATTAGTACAATATCATATGTTTGAATGTTGAAATTTTAATTATATTTATTGTATTTAATGGTTGTCCAAATTATATTAATAATCATTTTTTTTTAAATTGACAACTTTTTATTTTGTACCCATTTTTATGTCTAATATATAAACTTAATTATCTTTTGACGATATTCGATTTGACATCCATATATCATATGTAATATACAAAAATTATAAGTATTTATATAAAACTAGGTTTAATGTTTCTCTATTTATCTCATATAAATAATATCAGATAGGTTTAAAATTATTTTATGAAAAAAATATGAATATACAATTCAAAATGATTATCGAGTACACGAAATATCGTAAAATAACTAATTATAAAATGTAATAAATTTAATTTTTAACCAATAGTTATATTTATTTAAATAATTTCATGATCTTAGATAAACTTTATAATTATAAAAAACATTATTAAATAATTTTAACTTTTATCTATATACATGAATGTGTGTGTGTGGGTGTGTGTATATAATTTAAAAATAAGTACTTAAAAAAATTAGCTAATAAATATTGACTAGAATTGAGAGATCGATAAGACACATGATTAGTTCAATCGACAAACCATTTGGGTCAACTAACTACTAACCCGAACAAAAAAATAAAAACAATTATATAATAATAGAAATAATTTTAATGTAATTAAAAAAAGTAAATCAATTATTTTTTCTGAAACCATATTTAAAAAAATCATAAATATTAATGATATTTTATCAACTTAAAAATAATTTATTGAAAATATTATTAATCACTAATCAGCAAAAATCCTAAAGAAAATATTGAAAGACAGATTAATAAGGAAAAGAAAAAAAAAACACAAAATTAATATTGTTGTTGCATTGGTGTCTTTGTCCCACATATGAAATATAAAGTTAAATAAATATATAAAATGGATTACAACAGTTCGAAATCTCAAGCAAATGGCTTAAAGTGGTGACGAGTCAATTAATGACCTAAACAAATAACATAACACATATATTGTTCTTATAATTGAAAATAAGTAAATCAAATTATCAATTTATAAATATCATATTTAAAAATAATAAAAATTAATATTCATAAAATTATGTGTAATATGATTAAAAATATTACTAAATTATCAAATGTCATGAAAATATAAACTAAAGAAATCAAACAATGCAATGGAATCAAAACAAAAACAAACAAATAGAAAAAATAATTGAAATTCATGTTATTATTACCTACGTGTTTTTGTCTCACATAAACTAAATAAAGTTAAGTAAATGCAAAATATGAATATAAACAAGAATGAGAGCAATAAGTATCAAGCACATGAGTCAAAAAATATGAACCATTGAGACAAATAATTTGAGTTGGACGGGTCGCCTTGTCAACTTCTCAAACGACCGGGCTAATAATAATTATATACTGTAAATAACTAAGTAAACGTATAATTTTTTTATGATTTAGATGACTCAATGAGTGTGTCCAAGATATAATAAAAAGTTTTTCAGTATTCTAACTAATATAATCAACTTTTCCTCATTTTTTGAACTTTTTCTCTTATTTGAGTTGCATCGAGATCATTGGAGCTTTCTTTGATATTAAAATGATATCGTGTAAGAATGTATATAATTATTAGAATTCAATAATTCACACACACACATATTAGTTTAACACCCGTGTATCAAAAGATAAATATAAAAAATATTTATAACCATTATAGAGTTTCTAAATTTAAAAATAAGAGAAATTCAAAAGATATCATATTCTCACCTCGTGTCTTCTACAAATGGCTAGTTACTATTTATTAAATATTATTTTTTATTATTAAATAATTATTTATTTATTTATTTATTTAGATTAAATTCGTTAATAATTTCATATTTACATACGTAAATAAATTCAAAACTTGTTATATACTCAACCTGTATCTAGTTTTATTAATTAATTATTATTAAATATTTTAATATTTAAATTAGAATCTATAATAGTTCTTAGTTACATACTCAGAGAAATTCAAAAGATATCATACTACCAACCCGTGTTGTATTGTACTGGTGTCTAATTAATATTTATTAATTATGATTACATAAATTTATATTTTTATATTTAAATTGAATTCTTTAATAATATTTAGTTACATACTTGGATTATTGAAGTAACTCGTAATTTAATTATATTATATATTTTAACTTTTATTTTCAATACAACGTATTTAGATTATTAATAGATAATTAATTTTTTTAATTAATATTATCTTATAAGCAATTTTTCTTTTAATTAAGATAAGTATTTAGATTTTTTTTTTCTAATTATATATGACTTCTTATATATTTATATTAGAAGAATAAAAGAAAATATTGAATTAGATAAAATATAATGAAAGAAAAATATTAAATTAGGAAAATACATATATATAAAAAAAAAGAAAAGATTAAGTTAGACAAAATATAATAAAATGAAACATAATAAATTAGGTAGATATTATAACTATTATATTTAGTAAGTCTCCAAACCTCCACAATTGAATGTAAGATCATCTCCAATGCATTGTCAATTGGAGTAAAATATTTGCCACATAAGCTAAAAAAAATCTTATGTCATTGACCATTGGAGAAGTTTTTTAATTATTTCTCTTCTATCTTCCATGTCATTGACAATCCACAATGTAGCATTGAAGATGCTTTAAGCATCCGAACCACCAGAAAATTACACGTCAGCCCAAAATTTACTAAGTAGACACCTATGATAGAAATCTTTTCGTTTAGTATATAGGTGAGATATATATATACACATACTAATTAATTGTTTCTTCCTTTTCTTTAATCAATTATTCCCTAAAATCCACATTTACCATTGGAGAAGTTTTTTAATGATTTCTCTTCTATCTTCCATGTCATTGACAATCCACAATGTAGCATTGAAGATGCTCTAAGCATGAGAACCACCAGAGAATTACACGTCAGCTCGAATCTTACTAAGCAGACACATATGATATAAATCTTTTCATTTAATATATAGGTGGGGTATATATATATATATATATATATATATATATATATATATATATATATATATATATATATATATATATATATATATATATATACACACACACACACACATACTAATATTATAATTCAGTACATTCAGTTATCTCTCTGAATCCCTTTTAATTAATGGTAATTACCAAAGTTAACCTAAATTCCAAAGTGCAAGTGTTTCAACTCTCAAATATGTGTTGTGATGTGGTATAATCCACATTATGTTGTGAAACTAGAGAGAAGGGAGAAGAGAGTGATTAAAGCGTGTGCTTTATTATGAGAACTAGAGTCTCTTTTATAGGTACAAGATTAGGGTTTAGGGGTAGGAAGGTCATTCACATAATATATAATTATTACAATTAATTAATTACAACACTCCCCCTTGAATGACCTTAAAAATGCTACCTTGTTAAAACCTTGTCAGGAAAACCCAATGGGACAAAACATGGTCGAAGGAAAAAGAGTACAACTCTACTCCCCTTGAAAATCATATCTATAGATCTTTGAGTTGATGCATGCCAATCTTGTGTAGCATTCTTTTAAACGATGATGACAGCAACACTATAAGTGTGAAAAGAAATATTTCGTATATGACACAACTCATATGTGACTACATAAAAGGTGACAAGAAAAGATATATCTCTCTCTCGAATATATCAATATTCTTCAAAAATATAAAATTGGCAAATAAATATATAAATGATATCCAGGGCCATATAATGTTCGTAAGAAATATTATTATTAGTTGTGCTATTTAAGGAACAACAACTAATGTAAATAATACAACAATGGCATGTAAATAATGCTTTTAATAATAAATAAGACATATAATAAAATTATTTCTTCAAAAGCATTGTTAATATTCTTCTGAAATACTATATATTGTTTTCATCGGGAAAATATGGATTATATATCTAATAATGTTCTTCATGAACATATCACACTCAACTGAGAAATTACAATAAACCATCACATTTCTTCAGAAACCATGATACCATTTTAATAATCTTCAAGACCATTAGGAATTGTGAAATCGTATTTCGCAAAAATACTACGATAAATATGAGTTGAAATAAATCACATACAGTGCGCAGATATACATGGTTACATGTTTTATCAGTAAAAGAAAAACATAACTTGTTATTTCAAGTCTATCATGCTTGCATATAAATTGTGTCATTGAACTAAATGACAATAACAAAAATTGAACCAAATGAATATTTTAAGTTTATATTAGTTAGTAGATCCCATTAGAATCATATTAACTATAATATTTGGGATGAATCTCCTCTTAATCAAAATCACATCACGAGAAAAGTACTCTAAATACCACATAATGCACATTAACAACTATGCAATGTATTCCAAAACAAATAGGGTTACAATTTCAAGTCTCAAAATAAAGATGCATAAAGTACATATATTATGCTTCATGCTTGCCCGTGATTATCAATTCAACAAGATAAAGTTTCTAATGTCATGCATGTAAATACATGATAAAATTTCAAGAGAATTATCTAATTTTATCCACCTTTTTTTTAAAATAAAAGATATAATTCATTAAAAACTCTCTAAGAATAAGAAAAATTCATAGTTGAAACACATAAATTTGGATTACCATCTATATCTAAAGAGAAAATATGTGAGGTCCAAGATTTGAACATTTTTCAACACCATTATAAAGGGTTAGTGATACCACTTGAGTTACAAACTTATGCTGATAACGTGTTGTGAAACTAGAGAGAAGGGAAGTGAGTGATAAAAGAGTGTGCTTTATTATGAGAACTAGAGTCTCTTTTATAGGTATAAGATTAGTATTTTAGGGATATGAAGGTCATTCACATAATATGTAATTATTCCAGTTAATTAATTACATCACATTCATATATTTATTTTTGTGTATACTATTATTAGTTACGTGAATGAGTACAAAATCCGATTTTTTTTAAATAGTTTATAATTCTTGTCAATTAGTCCAAGAAAGTTTCTTGTTTTACTTCTTACTTAGATGTGTAAATGTTATATTTTTCCTACTTAACATAGAATTCCCATTATTATTATTATTATTATTATTATTATTATTATTATTATTATTATTATTATTATTTATTTATTTGCAAAATAATCTTATTTAATAGTAAATATATTGTTATCTATTTGTTACTTGAGGCAAATAATTTTTTTTCCTTCCTTTTTTTGCTTCATTGTAAAAATATCTTAAATTTCTTACTTGATCGTTGGAGATATTTGTGCAAAAGAAAAAAGAAAATATTACTTGATACAAATAAAAAGAAATTTTGTATTCAAAATAAAAATCTCAACAAATGACACCAACTGGAAGGACAAAATTGGAAGGACAAATATATCCTTCTTATAGGGTAAACATATAGGAACGACATATACAAGTCATTCATGTAGGTCCATTTACCTATTGGGACGACATTTGTCATTCCTATAAATATAAATGTCGTTCCAACAGAATGTCAATCTATTGGAACGACATTTGTCGTTCCTATAAATATAAGTGTCATTCCAACAGAGCACCAAGTTAATGGTGTATCTATTGGAACGACAAGTCCTTCCAATTAAATAAAATTTCTTCCAAAATATCACTAACCTCATTTAATACCCTCCACCTAATTTTCACCTTCTCCCCACTTTTTCAATATTAATTCCGGTTTTTATCCTCCAGCCTCGGTTTTTCTCCTCCCCAAATTTCTCCTCTTCAAATCCATGTCCGAGCGTAAATTCCTCTTGCTGTAATTGGAAGGACTTGTCTTTCCAGAATGTTTATGATTTCCTTCCAATAAGTGAACATGAGGAAACAAAACAAAGGTACAATTTCAATTCTTCTCCCTACCTCCCATGTATGTTTTTGTGTTATATTTCAAGAAGTTTGAAGAAATGACAGACGAATTACTTCTCCCTGCCTCCCGTGTTTGTTTTTGTATTATATTTCAAGAAATCTGCAACAATGCTAGATAAATTGGGTGGTGAATCCTTTTTCTTGTACTTGGAAGGTCATGTCCTTCCAGAATATTGGGTTGTCGTTCCAATAAATAATTATATTTTTGTGTTTGTTTTCAAACTAAAAGAATAAAAATTTGCTAATGCACATCATACGCCCACTCGAATAGAAAGGAAAATTTTGCTAATGCACATCATACACACTTGACACTGCCACAAAAAATCGTGGTTAATTTCTCATGCGATCAGCATTAATGTGGATAATTAATGACTTCCCAGCTAGAAGTACTCTGTTAGGGTGGAGCGGGCAAGGTTACATGGCTTGTCCCACATGCAATGATGAAACCCCATCTATGTGCATATTGAGAAAGGTAATATACTTTGGTACTAGAATGTTTCTTCCGATACACCATATATGGAGGAGTTCGCTTGACTTCGATGGTCTACCAGAACGTCGGAGTCCTCGAGTAAAAAAAAATAATGAATGACATATTGATCCAACTAAATCAAGTCAAACCAAAAATATCTGGGAAACATAAGAATGAAAAGAATGTGTGTGATAGTTCGTGGGAACCATCATCGATGATCCACTGAAGTCGAAGGATACTCTTAATGCAAGACGCGATCTAATGAGAATGAAAATTAGGCCAGAGTTGCACCTTAGGATAGGGGTAAGATAATGAAGCCAAGGGCTCGTTACACACTACCCCCAGCCAAAAGAGTTGAATTTTGCAATTGGATCAGGTCTGTGAGATCTACAGATATATTCGCATCAAACTCGAGAAGGTGTACCTCCAGGTTAGGGCCGCATAACTGGATTGAAATCCCATGATTGCCATATCATAATGCATAGATTGTTGCCAGTGGCAGCCTGTGCATACTTAGATAAGTATATATCTGATGCTATAATAGAATTATGTAACTTCTTCAAGAAAATGTCTGCCAAAAGTTTGAATGTGAGTGACCTTATATGAGCCCAATCGGAAGTGATTATTATCTTATGACCGTGATATTCGTTGACTAACACAAAATAGTGGTGTGTCAGTGCCTGGAGTGAGTGGACAAATGTGTTATGACATTTTACAAGAAATTATAGAACTTCATTATACTGGTCGATTGTCGATTGTCCTGTTTCGATGCAAATGGTTTAAATCTTATCATCATCGATATATTGTGCATGACAAAAACATCATAAATATAGACACTAGTACCGACACAAAGACGACCGGTTCATACTTGTCACTCAAGCTAGACAAGTGTTTTATACCAACGAACCTTCTTGTCCTGCAAAATGGCAGATTGTCCATGATGTTCATCATACTGTGGATGCTAATTCATCGACAAACTTATTAACTGAAGTAGATCTATTGCACCCTGATAACTCTTCGAAATTCTCACTTTTTGTTGATCTTGTAAATCTCGAGTCTGTTGAGCTACACTAAGCTAACATGCCATTTGACCACGCTGTTGAAACTCTTGGTCCATCTTCAAGTACAACTACAACATATGACATGTATAGCGATGACGATGACATGGAAGATGACATCATAGCCGAGTACGAAAATGATGAACAACAAGATCCTGTAACAAGTAATGATGAAACAAATGATGATTTGCAATCATATGACAGTGATTTCGATTGATATCGAGACAATACTCTTTTATCTTTTGATTGATATCATGACATTGCTAGTATTGTCAGATTCAAATATACTTTTTATTTTTTTTAATTATTAACCGTTACAATTATATTCATTGCAGGTTAGTTTTTATTTTTTTAGGTTTTAGAAATTTTGTTCTTAATCAATTCTCATTAGGTGAGTTATTATTATTATTATTATTATTATTATTATTATTATTATTATTATTATTATTATTATTATCATCGTTGTTGTTGTTACATGTGAAGAAGGCAACAATTACAAAACCCCTTAGAAATTTTTTATTGGGGAAGGCGACAATTTACAGCGCTAAAACGTCAAAAAGGAACAATTGTAATCTCCAGGAAAAGCTGAACAATTTCAGCGCTATTTACAAAACCCCTCTCGTGTTTTCTTTGTCAAAACCTGAACAATTTTAATCTCCAGGGTTTGTTTTGAAGAAATCTCCAGATTAATCTCCAGGTCAAAACCTCTCAAGAACAAG
>BMAC01000117.1:563455-607615 GCA_014905375.1 Phtheirospermum japonicum
TGTGTTTGTAATAGGGGGAGGAGCTGTTTCTTGGAGATCCACTAAACAGACATGTATATCCCGATCCACCATGGAATCTGAGTTCATCGCTTTGGACAAAGCGGGTGAAGAAGCAGAATGGCTTCGTAACTTTTTAGAAGACATTCCATGTTGGGAGAAACCCGTGCCGCCGGTTATACTTCACTGCGGCAGTCAAGCTGCTATTGGAAGGGCAAGAAGTGGTTTGTATAACGGCAAGTTTCGACATATCCGTCGGAGACATAACACCGTGAGACATCTGTTATCGAATGGGATTATCTCTGTTAACTACGTAAGGTCGATAGATAATCTAGCGGATCCATTCACTAAGAACATAGTTCGAGATCAGATGTACAAGTTGCTAGAAGGAATGGGAGTGAAATTCACAACTTAAGGATGATTGTAGTGGAAACCCAACCATGATGAGTGGAGATCCCACAAACTTGGTTCAATGGGAAAACTAAACTACAAAAGTCTGGGTAAGTTAAACTCTACGATCCTATTCCTTAACAGCAAAAGTAGAGTTTATAATCTGTCACGTGGTAAGGTTAAATCTCTGATTTTTAATGATTCTTGTGCAGGTCTTTGACTTGAGTATGACAGAATGCTYATTTGAAGAATCACCTATGTAAGCGAGAAGTGAGGGCCGCTTCTACTGAAACTTATGAATTCAAAGAAGTTGTCCAGGGCCAGAAACGGACACAAACGTGAGAACGGGAGAATTTTGAGACCTTAGTGGGTTGGTACTATTGTTTAGTATACACAAAGGGGAATAGTTCAAGAATTATGTTCACTAATCCGCCGGTATGCTCGGTAGTATTAACTAAGGAGGGTTCAAGGCCACAAGCCACCTATCCCTATTCTCTATTGTCTCTTAAGGACTGAGCTATGTATTTGCATTCATGCATTTGTTTTTGGAGTTTCTCACTCATGTGGGGGATTGTTATATATATTAGATTTATTCTAATTAAAAATTAATTAGATTTATTCTAATTAATTAGTACAGCGGTAATTCGTGTTAACGAATTGTATAGGCTCGTTCTACGTGTCGTGTAAATTATTATAGCCTTTTGAATTTCTCAAATCCATTTATTGTTGAGTGAGAAATGGTGTTTGGAAGTTGGATAGGTGCTTTTAAGCCTTATCGTTTATCCCACATTGAATGTTAGTCAATGTGGAAGAGAGTTTAAAAATGATTACATTTCTTTAATGTACATCAAGTGGGCCAGAGAGTGTTGTGGGTTTTGTGTAAACGAAGTTCACGCGGGCTCTTGGACTTGGGTTCGCCAGTCCGCCTTCGGCGGAGCCGAGCCCGAGCCCGGTCCCGGACCTCGGACCTCGGACCTCGGTCCTCGGTCCTGAGCTCTAGGCCCTGGGCCCTGGGTCTTGGGCAATTGGGCCGAATTGGCTGGTCCGATTGAGGTGGACCGTGTGTGGTTCGGGTTCTGGTTCAACCCTGGTTTCTTTTTTGAACCTACACGCACCTGAAAAGCTCTGACCGTTACGAAGGTCAAAAGTCTGACGTTTCTAAACTTTTGAATTCGAATTTGCAATGTATTTGCACGATGAACCAGTCCAGGTTCATGCTGGCAATACCTGACCGTTTGAATGGCTTTATGACGCTTTTAAGGACGTCATTAAGCAGGCTGTAACACCTGAAACGAACCCCTATAAAAGGGTGAGACTCCTGCATTCCTTTTTTACTTTTCCCATACGCATGAACATCTGAAACACCTGAACATTTGGAACAGCAAACATACTCATATTCTGCATCTCATTTCATAGCTCAGTTCATTTTCTTTCAGTTCGCCGGAACCCTGATATTTACGGTGCTGTAATATCAGGGACGGAGTCGTTTTATCTTTGGGAACGATTTGTCGAAACCGAAGGGCACTACCGGGGCAAATTCGTTTTGCGGACAGAGAATTCTTCTCGACTCGACTGATTTTGATTTACACTTTCTGTTCTATTTTTCCAGTTTTGTGATTTCCTTTTTGTGCTCGAATTATTGTAACGATTTCCAACACCAGTAAAGCTATTTTTTGTCTTTTTCCCCACTTCGGTACGATCCAAGAGTCGGATATTTAAGTTACTCCCCTAGTTCAATGTTTAGCACCTTTTAGAAGGAAAAAATTTATGCATAATATAGTATGTTTCATGTTTTTTAGGTTGACGTTTGGTTATATTTTTTAATTTGCCCGAATTAAAAGCATTAATTATTATACAAATAGTAGAAGAGAGGCATATGGGTATTTGTAGAGTTTTTCTCAATTGAGATGATAATTGTACATTTATCACATTGATATGAAATATATAATACAATTGAGATGTACATTTTGGATTGGGTATATCACTTGTTATGTGTTTATCTATATCATGAAAAATTGTACATTTATCACATTGATATTGATATTTATTATATTAAAGATGATTAAAATATATATACATTTATGAAAATGAATAGTGATATTTAGCACAATGAAGATAGACTTTTATTATAATAAAAATGAACATTTATCAAAATACACTTGGACATTTTAATAACAAGCGGATAATGTATTTATTATGTAGATTTACTATAATGAATATTAAAATTTATCACAACAAATAAATCTTATTTTAACGAATATATAATTTATCATATTAAATATATTCTTTCCAATGGGGTTTATGTTAATAATTTGTCATATTTCATTCTCTTGGGCTAGATCTGGGCCATAAAAATAACATCCCGACAAAATTCCGTCCTAGCCCCCGTAAGTCTCCACCCCTAAAATATCTTTATAATACAGGGAAGAAAGACTTTTGATGATTAGTTAATTTGTTTAATTAAACAAAATTTACTTAATATTTTAATTGTGAATTAATTGAGAAACTATTGGGTTAAAAGTTTAAAGTAGTCCAATCCAAGTAGACCTGTAATTAAAGCCCATCAAGTTAATTCCCTGATAAGTAATCAAATTACACGAAATTGGACGATACGATAAAACAGGGTATTTTTTTAGTAGATTTTGAGATCAATTCAGATTATTCTGACCAATAAAAAAGTGTCTGAAATTTACAAGCTTTTCACCCGTGAGTAGTTAATTACTCTTCAATTTTGATAGAAGAAAAATATAATTCAAAAACTTTTTCTTTTTCTTCCTTTTTTTTTTTCAGAAATTTCCACGGTTGCACCTACAACATCAACTAAAGTGCGACGTCAGGTAATAAGAAAATTGTTTTCAACTTTCAATTTTTTATTTTTTTATGAAATTGTGTTTAACGACTTGTTTATGTTTCAAAGTTAGCTTTGGTTTGCTAATGAGATAGACAATCGATTAGAGACAATGTTGATTTGTGTATCAATTACAGAATGAATTGCAAACAAGTGGATACTTAGAATTGATTTCTTGGAGCATCTCGACACAGGCATCTCCATCTGTATATTAAGTTATTTAAATAATCCAGCCGACCTAATTCGCGCAAGCTGTGTCTCGCTCCATTGGCTCCATCTTGGTTAGTGATTGTCATTGTTTGATAACTTAATTATATTTCAATTAGGGTTTATCATGGAAAAATACGCCTGTGTTATTTGTAATAACACCATTCGTTGAGATTATAAATTCATATTCAGAATTTAGGATTATCAGAATTTTGTGAATTTATGACTTTTAAAGAGAATAATAATAATAAATAATCCTTTTGCTTGTAATATGTTTGATGTTTCGTATTAACTTCTTTTCTTAATTCTTGCTCTCTTGTATTTCAAGTGACCACAATCACCTCGGAAGGACTAGCAAAAGAGTTGTGCTTGAGAACGTTTCCACAGCTCTCCAATATCGTCGTCGTCAATAAAATATATAACACCAGTAAGCATAGTCGTTTAGTTACTAAGTTTAGTAACTCCGACCTCAGCTCGGAATGGAAGTCTTTAGAGGACCACGCAATTTATGTTTCTCTACTTCGGGCTCTAACTCATACCAAAAATTCGAAAGTTTCTCTTATGGATTGCTTAAACTGCAAAATTAGTGGTTCTAGCGCCGACGATGAATACCCACATAACGATATTCATGAACTTTATCCAAAGTATTTTTGCTGGCTGAGTGAAGGAAAGAGTGATCCTGATGTGCCGGAGACGTTGTTGTATAAACTTAGAGACAGTGCCTTGATGATTAGTGAAGTTCATCTCAAACCTCACGAGGCCGGTAATTCTTTTTTATCTCTACCAAAATTTTTTTGTTAATTTTTCATCATCTTGTATATTTATCACCCAACACTTGTACATTCATCACATATCTCTTTCATATTCATCGTCGTCTGATAAATATACAAGGGACGTGCGATGAATATGAATTTATGGTTTCATATTCACCACCCGTCACTTGTATATTCATCGCACACCACTTAATCATTTGATTGCAAGAAATTGAGAATATTGTCGGGAATGTTTGTTCTTTTTCTTCCCCCTCCTTACACTTCAAAACCCTAAACTGATTTATTTATTTTCAACTAAGCTGTGCGAGATCTCACCTTGCATTCTTTTTCTAGTCATAGTTAGAATATTACAATTCACACGTGTGATTTTCCTATTCTAAGCTATGGAGCTTGCAAATTGCAAAGAGATAACCCTGTGCTGTTTAGGTTATTAATTGTAAAATTAACAGTATGGCAAAGGGCGAAAGGCAAAAATCGATAATTTCCAAAAATTACAGGACTTTTGCTATTTATGCATGACTATATTATTGTCAACCTTTCTATAGTTACAAGACTAATACAACGAGCTACCCCGAATTATCCATGTACAATTTTAAATAAAATGTTTACACTCTTGTTTTGTTTATATATCCAGAATTTGCTCGTATAGTATACTCAGCCAAATCAGTAAGAATTCGCCTGGGCTATCCGAAACATTTGCCATTGAAAAATCCAAAGGGGAGCGAGTTTATATGGATGTACACTTCACATGAATTTCCGATGATGCAGGTGATTTATTTATGTATTTATTTTGCTATTTGATTTCGGTACAAATTTACGACACGCAAAGATAAATATATTCATGTTATGCACGAGTTTTGGGGCGCCGGTTGCATCCTGCATTTGACATAGAGATACCGCAACCAAATGGAAAGCTGTTCCTAAACGTTTTACCCCAGAAATCTAAAATATAAGAACCTATTTGGTTAATATCATTATACCAAATTAATTTTGGATGCAATTGTTTGATTAGTTCTGCTTGTGAAATATTTTCTCTCTCGAGTTTTATCTCTGCGCTGCTAATGTTTACGTGCAACAAAATGACGCTTTTGCAAAGTCTATGGAATTTTTTCTTCTTCTACAAAGCCTCGTTTTAGTGCGTTATATTTTGTTACCAGATTCGACACAACCTACATCGATCATATATATCGACTTAAAACATTTTTTGTTTTTTTGGGACTTCTAGTATGGGCTATAGAGTCTAAGCACTAGATTATCACTAAATTATTGTATAAATTTAAGAGAGATTGATTTCCTAGTTTGCACATTTGTCATTAACCAAAAAAATACAAGAAGGCATTCATTACTTAACAGCTAATTAATATTCATATTACAAATATAACAGTAGTCTTACAAAGATGAGGAAGTCAACTAATTTTTTATTTTTAACATTGTTTGGACAAAAAGGGTATTGGATTCATGTTTGACCCCTTAAATTTGCCTAAGCATGACTTGACTATTAATCGAACCACGTTCAATTATTGAAACTCGATGAACTTACCATGTACATATCCATCGATACAAAGAATTGGTTCGGGTGGCTCGAAACTGAGTGGCTTCACACAATCCTCGTGTTCAAGGAAATGTGGTACATAGCATGATTCTTTGTAACAAGATTATTAATTCAAGTAAATAATAAATCACCTGCATGAAGCTCCGGTGAAGTGTAAGTCCAAACAAAATTAACGTGGCATGACAAACTTTTAGGACAATGACCCATTCAAATTTTTACAGATTTTGCAGAGCATATTGTCACAGGCCTGCCTTCGTGGTAGTGTAGTGGATCTCGCCCGTGCGGTGCTAGGCATGGCGTCGCATAAGAGATTTCAGTTAAACACGCCATCTAGCAAGCCTAACTATGAATTTAACAGGAAAAGCAAGAAGGTAAATGAACAAGAGTTTGAGAAATAATTCCTTGATTAAGCCTCGAGAAACTCGTTAATAACTTTACAATAGAACGAGTAACCTATTTATAGTAACACTAGGCGCCAGAACGTTACGGTTTGTTTCCCCCTCTCCAAGCTACTCTACTAAGCCCACTAATAGACCCACACAGGCGTGGGAAATCCGCTTAGTTAATCGAGATCTACCTACCTAAACAAGACTCCTAGCTAATCGGATGTCAACCAGATCGACTAACAAGGAAGCTTCTAGACGCGGTGCACAAGGAAAACTACCTTATACGCCTGAAAACATAATATATAGGGAATCCTAATGCGAGTAGAACTCCTGGTTGGGCTTTGGCTTCAACGAGAGCTTTATCCTTCAGGTTGGACTGACTATCAATAAATCTAATAGAATTTGCTGGCGTCATCAAATATTATACAGTTAACTTTGTTGGAGTACAAATCACATGATAAGACAACCAAAAACTATCATCTTCAACATACGTACAACTCCTTCCCTACGTTACTTGGACATATCAAAATGGAATCGACACACAGACCACCTTTGGTATGTGTACAATCAATCTGACTCAACGAACATTTGATGTTTGTCAATGCATTGCTGTCCTTGACAACAAAATCCCCTACATGGTAGTGTACCCAATTTCCTACATTGCCCAGCGTGCACCGGGACACTGCACTCTGGCCGTCCTGCATTGTGAACTGAAACTGAGCAGGTTTCGCATCCCATCCGTGTACACTTTTGGAATTATATAGCCGACGGCTCGATATCTTGCCAACCATTCCGAGCTGCAATCTGAAGAATAGACTATAACATCCCGAAGGAAATTGGAATTCGAGGTCTCCCTTTACTTCGACCCACCAAATCTGCTTAAGGTATGCAATTGTTTGAAGTCTACATGAAAAAGCAACACAGTTCAATTAAACCATTCTGTCAATTTCCTTCTTAAGTTAATAATCACATGCACTAGCAAGAATGTATTAGGAGATGGTCTCAATGTATAGGGATAATTGCAAAAATTACTTTTATGATTTTGGCTAATTATAAGAATCTAGTCATTTCAATATTACAAAGAAATAAAAATCAAGGGAATGTTTGTTATTTGGAAATGTAACTGGATTTTTTATTTTATTTTTTGTAATTAGATTGACTTTTTAGGAATATAGTATTTGTTATCATGCTGAACTTCAATGATGCTTTATTATTAGATTGAAAATTAAGAGTAATTTTTGTAACTAATCTATAACTTCTGTAAGAAAAATCACAAACTTTAAGGAAAACCCACCTAGATTCGTCGGTCGGAATGTGATTCCAATACCTCCGATCATCGATTCCAGTAATCATCAGGGCTTTCGATGAAATTGCCAAACAAACCCCTCCAGTTTTCTTATCAAGCCAAACTTCCTGTTTAAACACACAAATTAAAACTTCACAATAGAAGAAAGGCTTAATTGCAAAACAGTCCCGTAACAATGGGGAGCTTAACAATTTGGCCATATATAAATTGGCAAGGTAACAACTTAGGTTTGTTTGAACCTAGGCCTGATTTGAAGAGATGATACTGGACAGTTAATTTTAAATTAATGTTTACTAATATAGCTGGCTAAAATAACTAATTGAATATTAATTTATTAATATAAATATAATTAAAAAATAAAAAAAATTATAAAATAGAATTAAATAAATAAAGTTGTAATAATAAATAAATACTTCCTAATATAATTTTAAAATAAGAAAAATATATTAGAATTATAAGAAAAACATTTATAATAGTAAATAAAAGAATATTTCTTATGTCTAATAAAAATATTTCCATAAAATGTAAAATAATATATTTTTTATAATACAAAATATTTATTACAATATAAAAAGGATAAAATTGGATTTCTTTTTCCAACAAGTTAGTAGTTTATTAGAAAAAATCCAATTTGTAACTTTTTCCAAATAAGATCTTATTATGCCGAATAAATTATCAAGAGCTTATTGAAAGTTCTTACCAAACGGTCTAAATAAACTTATTAAAATAAAATAAGTTATAAACTTTTTCAAATATCTCAATTAAGCATGCCCTAGTGCAAATTTATACTATATAAAAGCATCTTTAATGCTAATGTGCATTTGCCAAAAAGTTCATTCCACATAATCAAATTCATTTTATCTCAAAATTTATCTTCCAATGCATTGTCTATTAGGTCAAGTACTTAACGTGGCAAAAATAAAAATGGACATTGTCTAGGAGGAAGTCCAATTTTAGACTACATTCGGGACTCTTGACTCAGCAAATATATTATTATTAAATTAAACTTCCGCAATCAAGTTATTCTTTCTTTCCTTCTTCTCAATTTATTTTCATTTATTTCTTTTCTTTTCTAAGAAATAAACTATTTCAACATTGGAGTGGTTAAATAAAATTGGGGAGTTTATTTATGACATAAAACCACATCACGGTCTATTTTTATATCACATAAACACCAAGTAGGAAGCAATGCACCTTAGCAAAGAAAAATGCTCTAAGCTCTAAGCTGATATAGTTTATTAAATTAATGGTTTTCAAAATATGTCCCAAAATTCGTATGAATGTTGGGAGACAAAAACCGCCAAACCCAATAATAACAACCATTATAAGAATAATAACAAATAACAATAAAAACCATTATATAAAGTATCAAAATAATAATAATAATAATTATTATTATTATTATTATTATTATTATTATTATTATAATTATAAGTAATTCGAATTTCTCCCAAACACTATCGTGAAAAGGCCCACACCTTAGTGCCACCATCAAATGGGCTGGGCCTGCACAACCTGGCGTAAATATCCATCTTCCCCTTGTCCCCGGCGCCTAGGTCAGACAATTTGGAGAGAATATACGGATAGGTGGAGGGCAATTTGGGAACCCAGATAAAGTCGGCTGATGACGCAGCACGAAAAGCCCGGTCGAGCCGGGCCAGCTTGGCGATCTCCGGCGGGTCCAAGTGGGAAAGCACCATGGCTAGGCAGGATTCCGGTATGTCCTCCAATGCGGGCCTCACCAATGGGCTCTGCCCGTCGGGCTCACCTGGAAGAGCAGATGCGTTCGCGCCCATTTTTCTGTTGGCCGGGAAAATGAACGTGGAGATGTTTTTAGAGTATAAAAAGTGAAGTTAAGTGGTCAGTATAGGGTTGGTGAATTTAAAGAGATGAGAGATATGATCCTCTGCGTTTGGCCATTCCGATGGGTTCATGTCCACTCGGCCTCTTTCTTGTAAGTTGCAACTCCAGCATGGAGATTTTGGCTAGCATTGGATACTTGACGGTATTTGCATTAACCGTTAACTAATAGTTGATTGTATTAACTAGGGCTGAGCACGGGATATAAAATATTCGAACCGTACCGAATTGTGAATCGAATCGTATCGAAATCGAAAAATCTCGGTTGACCATTGACCATTCTCTGAAACGAACCGTTGCAAATTTCTTTTACGGGACACAGCTGGAAATTTTTAAATCACCTTAAAATCTCTGTACCGAACCGAAAATCGATTTATAATTGTATCAAATTAACTATAAATCTCATTATATTCAATAGTTAATAAGTAAAATACCATTTTTATTAATTTTGTATCTTAATTAATCATCAACTAACAAGTGGAAGTTAAAACTCACGATAGTCTAGTAATTTTAATTTACGATTGTAATATGGGCGTAAAATGGAGATTTATTCGAAAACCGAACTGAACCGTAACAGAACCGAAAAAGAACCGTTGACTTTGACTTTTCTCCGAATCGAACCGTAACGAAAAAATAATGGTACGGTTCTGGAGATTTCTAAATTCCCGAACTGAATCGAACCGTGCTCATCCCTAGTATTAACTAGAGGTGTAATTGAGTCCAGTCGAGTCGAACATTGACAGGTTCGAGTTCGAGCTTGAACGAGCTTAGTTTTTTCAAACTCAAGCTTGGCTCGTTTGAAAACTCGGCAAGCGCGAGCTTGAGTCGACTTGAGTTACATAATATTAATAAAAAAAATCTAAAAATCATAAAATAAAATACTTAATATTAATTTTTTATTATATATTTAGGATAAATATGTAAATAAAGTAAGTATAATAAGGATAAAATGGTAAATCTAACAAAGTTTGATTAGGCTCGCGAGCCTATCGAGTCGAGTATCAATGAGTTTGAATTCGAGTTCGATACATACTCGAGTAGCTCGAGCTCGAAACTTTGTTCGAGTCGATCCCGAGCAGCTCACGTGCCGTCTCGGCTCACTTACACCCCTAGTATTAACTGATTGTATTAGTTATTTGTGTAGAAGTGTTTTAGTAACTATTTGAGAGCTTAGAAAGCTCATAACTTTTTGATCGTGTAAAATGATCAAAATGGGCATTTACACAATTTATTACTAATTATTTCTAATAATAACATAAATAATATATTGAATAATTAAAGTAACTTATATGGAAAATCAATCATTATTTAAAATTATTATTTATAAAAATTTCTTGAGTCGCAAAGTATTAATATATTAAATTTAATTTTGATATTATTACTATTATTTAATCAAAAAATTGTAAATAAATTTTTATGTAAATTAATAAAAAAAAAGTTACAATTTGAGGACAAAATTGTCAATTCAACTCACCTTCAAAATCTTTTCTCTCAAAAATTTCATATGTGAAGCCTTTTAAATTAGCTTTTTGAACCCAAAAATTAATTGTAACTTCTATTTATCAAACATATCAATTGGAGTATTTGTCTGGTCAATTCTCTTAATTGAGTTAAATCCTCTAATTTTCACTCAATCATAGGGCCTATTTATTTACACTTTCCGCCCCGTTTATATGTTGCATTTTAGAAATTCTTATTTCTTATTCTATCTATCACATTTATATTTTCAAAAGTGAATTAATATACCTTGTTTATCTGCAACATTTTAGAAATTCTCATACCTCATTCTATCTATCACATTTACATTTTCAAATGAAAATTAATGTTATTGTTATATATTCAATAAGAATGAAATGTTATTTTACTAGTTTTACCTCTCCATTTATTATTCACACTCCTAGTTTTGCTATATATATAATATATATATATTATAATATATATATATATATATATATATATATATATATATATTATGATTATTTCACACTTATAATTAACATCGATCTTTTTTTTTTTTTTTTTTTTTTTTTTTTTGTGAAATCATCAGTTACGACATATAGAATGAAATGGTAAGAGTATTCTTCTCTATTTTCATACAAGACATTTTAATATTTGGCAAAGACTCAAATTTGACGGTCACACGGGTCTTCTGTCATGTGACGGATCCCCAAACTCAATAAATCTGCCTAATCCGACCCAATTTGATGAATCAAATCCGAATTTAAATAGGTATAGAACTCCATCACATGATAAATGATTCATGTGACCCTCACACAGGAAACTTACTCATAATATTTATAATCTCAATTCTTAATCATATTCACCGTCTTGTATCACTTTCAAATGGGAATACTAATATTACTAGGACTAGGACTTGTATAAATGTGATGACTACTCGCAAGTTGCCAATGTACTGTTTCACTCTTAATTTGCCTTGACAATTTAAAGATATCATACTATGGTCTTTTTTTTCGTTTTTTTTTTCTTTTTACGTACATGTTTTAATCTGTGAAGCACTGATACGGGTATGGAACACTGGTACGATACGATACGGGTATGCAAATACATCATGTGTTGAAGTTTTAAGGATACGGATACGGTGTGTGTGTGTGTGTATATATATATATATATATATATATATATATATATATAAATTTCAAATATGATAAGTTTAAAAAATACATGAAACAAGTAAATTATTTATACAATAAAAAAAATATTTTAATTTTTTCCTGAAAACATATAAACATTTGTACTATCTCTCACAATTTGTGATTTCATATTAGGATGAATTAAGATTCTTATTACGTTTTATTCATTAAATCCAGGAGTTGAGATAATCAAAATTTTCTTTAAAACACTGACACTTTATGAGTACGTATTGATACGTTTTCGCAGAAATATCGTATCCTGTAAGTATTGGGTGCGGGTACGGCATCCTCGTAAAAGTATTCGTGCTTCATAGGTTTTAATCCATTAATTGTATAATCATGTATAAATCACAAATAAATTCCAAGAGCTCAGATCCAATTGCGATTGGTGTATCATTGAAAAAGACAAATCTACCCTCAATGAATTCTGACATGGATCTTATCCAAATGGTGGGATTATGTCATAGACACGTAATAGGCCATAATCTGACATGCCTAGTTGGCTCTGACACTTGGCTGGAATAAAGAAAAAGTTATAAAGTTAGTATCCACTTGGCTGCCTTAATCATAGCTCCAACTCATTATGCTTTTAGAGGTTTAAACAAATGTAAAGCAACACCAACAAAAAAACTGAATCTAATGTGGTACTGTGATATAGCCTAGGGCTGCTGCTTTAGCATTTTTATAAAAGATTTGGAAAAAAAAACTTAATTGAATATTCTCTACTTTGTGTAATTAAAACTAATATAAAGCCATTTACTAAAGAAACAACTTTGCATAATCAGCAAAAAAATTAAGGCCTTCAGATGTGGAAGCTGAGTCAGCATAACCCTTTAGACTACAAGTTGATTATGTCGTTAGAATTTGGATAAGGTTTTAAAAAGAAATGCAAGAGAAAATAATAATAATAATAATAATAATAAATGTAAAATTTAAAAATCGAGTCGAATGTTGGACACTCTCTTCTAAGATGAATATTGCTCCCCTACGGTGTTCACGGTCGACAGCAATCGTCCGTGAAATAAAATAATTTCTGATTCCAACTAAGTAGAACATCAAATAGAACTGTATATGGAACAATAAAGTTTTGAAAAAAATAATCAGACAATACGCTTTGTATGCTGAACTGTATATGAAAATGAATTGTTTCAATTGATCGCAGCATGTGGGCTATTTATTGAGGCCGTAAGATTGTGTTTGAACGGATACAGCTTTTTGCATGGGACTTTAGATGAATAGACACCGATTGTTGCATAGGGCTGTACATCAATGATATGTCTTTTGAACAGTCTTGCCTCTGTTCAACATATCCGCGTGAATAGACACCAAATCTTGCATAGGGATGTGTACATTAGCAGATATATCTTTTGAAAAGACTACCGACTGTTCAAGATATCATATACTAAATAGGTGTCTACTGATATATATATTTTTATCTTTTGAATGTAGAGATTTATTTGTAGCAAATTAGAACAATTCTCAATTCAGTCGAATAGCAAAAAGTTTAACGTTAAAAAATTAATTTCTCATTCACAACAAATTTGTTTCGATAAATTTCTATTTTACAAAAAAATTGATATTACTTACATATTTGATCAACATCAAGTTTCTTAAACCAAGTTTCCTACAATCCCCCACATGAATAAAATTAATGCATGCGTGTATGCAAACTGTTTTAAAGTTTCAACGAACCATTACTGCATCAGGATAGGTAGCTTCTACCTTTGAATCCTCCCTGGTAAAATACCATTGGATTTACAAGCTGTTTAGTAACGCGATGTTTTGAACTACTCAGCCATTTGTGTAAACCAAGACAACAGTATTCACACAATACTAGTTCTAAGATATTCTAGTGCTTACGTTTTTGTCCTTTTCGGCCATGAACCATATCTTAGATTCATAATTGTTTTTCATTTAGAAGTGGCCATTACTTCTTCACTTATATAGGTGATCTCCCATAAAAAGTATCCTGCCTTACTCCAACTTATAGATATAGGAATCATTAAAAATTCTTAAGAACTTAGCCTCGCCACTTAGGCAAATTTATTATTTAGACTTTCTAGGAATGGACAGGTGTGTTTCTAAGTGTTCACTGAACTGTTAAAACTTAGTTTTCCTATTGAACCAGGGTTTTGGGATCCTCCAATTCACAAGTTTGGGTGTCCGCTAAGACTGTTCTTTTGTTGTGGACTTTAAGCCCATTCCCCTAACGAGTTTATACAACTGATCTCTGTTTATGCCTTTGGTAAGAGGATCCGCTAGGTTATCCTTTGACTGTACGTAGTCAATCGATATAACCCCACATGAGATCAACAGTCTAATGGTATTGTGTCGTCGACGTATATGTCTAGATTTACAGTTGCACATGTTATTCAGTGCCCTTGTGATAGCTAATTAGTTATCACAATGTATCATAATTGAAGGGATTGGTTTATTCCAACAAGGAATGTCTTCCATGAAATTTATAAGCCACTATGCTTCTTCCCCAGCTTTACCTAAATCTATGAACTCAAATTCCATAGTTGATCGAGCTACGCGAGTTTATTTAGAATATTTCCATGACACTGCTCCACCACCTATCGTAAACACTTGTCCACTTGTGGCCTTGGAGTCATTTGCGTCATATATCCAATTGGCATCGTAATATCCTTCTAATACTGATGGATATCTTGTATAAAGTATACTATAATTCATGGTAAGCTTTAAATAGCTAAGTACCCTATTCAAATTTGTCCCTTTTTAATGGATTTACCTCGCCGAACCTGGGGTTTTTAATGCATACCATTCCAATGATCTTTACTATGGTTACTTGTGAACCGACTTAATTTACTCACTAAATATGCAATATCAGGTCGTGTGCAGTTACTTAAGTACATTAGACTGCAAATTATTCTTGCATAATTTTGCTGAGAAAATGGTTCCCCTCGGTTCTTGACTAAGTGTAGATTTGTATCTATAAGCGTCTCTCATGAGATTTATCAAACATATCAAACTTCTTTAGAATATTTTCTACGTAATGAGATTATGTCAAAACTTTCCCTTCGGACTAGAGACCTTAATCCCTAATATGACGTCACACACCCCAATATCTATCATGTCAAAATACCTTTTTAACATCCTCTTAGTATTCATGATTAATTCATGAGTACTTCCCATAATCAACATGTCATCCACATAAAGACAAACAATTACAAAAGTATCATTTGTCCCTTTAATGTAGACACACTTGTCACATTCGTTGATTTTGAAACTATTTGACAACAATTCTGTCATATTTTTTATGCCACTGTTTAGGTGCTTGTTTCAGTCCATATAGTGACTTAACTAGTTTACACCTCTTATTCTCTTGCCCGGGTGTAACAAACCCCTCGGATTATTCCATATAAATATCCTCTTCAAGATCTCCATTCAAGAAGACCGTGGTTACGTCCATCTAATGTATTTCAAGATTATATAATGCAGCAATAGCGAAGAGTACACGTATAGCTGTAATTTTTGAAACAGGAGAATATGTATCGAAAAAATCATATCCCTCTATTTGTTTAAACCCTTTAAGTATCAAACGAGCCTTAAGCTTATCGATAGATCCACCAGCTTTGTACTTCCTTTTAAGTACCCACTTACATCCCAAAGGTTTGCATACCGGAGGGAGATCGACCAACGTATTATTATATATAATGGATTCTATCTCACTATTAATATCTTCTTTCCACATAGGAGCATCTGGAGTAGACAAAGCTTCTTGAGTATTTCTTGGTTCATTTTCTAACATGTAAATTAGAAAATCAGGACCAAAAGACTTAGCTACTTTTTTCCTTTGACTGTGTCTTGGTTCCTCTTCCACACTTTGAGTTAAATCAGTCATTTCATAAGTTCTTTTCCTATATACTTCTTTCCTTTCTTTGGAAGGAAAGGTATTTTCAAAGAAAATTGCATTCCTTGATTCAATCATCATCCCTTCATTGATATCAAAAACTTCTGACTTGTGCACCATAAACCGGTATGCGCTACTATTGTTTGCATTACCGATAAAATTCAATCAATAGTTTTTGGTCCAATCTAGACCTATTTTGGCTTAGGTACCTCAACTTTAGCCAAACACCCCCACACTTTTAGGTATTTATAATTTGGTTTATGGCCTTTCCATAGTTCATATGGAGTTTTTTTCTTTATCTTTGTGTGGTACCTTATTAAGAATATAATTAGTTGATAATATAGCTTCACCCCACATATTTTGGGGTAAGCCAAAACTTAGTAATAATGCATTCATCATCTCTTTGAGAATACAATTTTTGCATTCAGAAACACCGTTAGATTGAGGTGAATACGGAGCTATAGTTTGATGAATTATTCCATTTTTCTTACAAAAATATTCAAATAGAGATATTCTCCACCTCTATCACTTCGAGTCATTTTAACTTTGAAGTTAATTTGATTTTCAGCTTCGTTCTTATAAGTCTTAAAAGCTTCATCCTTACTTTTTAAAAAGATAAACGTAATAGTATCTTGTGCAATCGTCTATGAATGTAATAAAGTACTTTCTTCCACCTCGAGTTTGCACAAACTTTAAATTATACAAATCAGTATGAATTAACTCAAGTGGACTAGTACATCTTGTCATCGAATAAAACAGTGCCTTGTCATTTTTGCTTCAACACAAATTTCACACTTATCTTGAGAATTAATTTTAAAACTAGGTAAGAATTCTTGATTCATCAAATTTTTAATCGTGTTGAAGTTAACATGTTCTAATCTATCATGCCATAAACTAGAGTATTCCAACAAGTAAGCAGAATTAGAAACTTTATTCATCACATCTTGGCAAAAAACAGACATTACATTCATCCTAAAGAGACCATTGTCGAGATAGCCTCGAGCTAAAAATTTACCATTCTTGGTCATTACAAACTTATTCGCCTCAAATACTAGTTTAAATCTGGTCTTACTTAATAGAGAGCCAGGGACTAAATTTTTATGGATATCTGGGACATGCAGCACATCCACAAGCGTCAACTCTTTGCCGGAAGTCATCTTGAGTACCACTTTGCCGATTCCTATCACTTTAGAAGTTGAAGAATTCCATATGAATAACTTTCTTCCACTAACTAGCGTATAGGAGGAAAAAATCTCCTTATCTGCACAAATGTGACGAGTAGCCCCAGTATCTATCCACCATTCTTTTGGGTTATCAACCAAATTGGCTTCAAACAAAACGGCTAAAAGATCGAGCTCCGACAGGTCAGTTGGAAGAGATTTGTCTTCAGTCACATTAGCTTGGTCTTTATTACCATTTTATAACCCTTCTTTGGTTGACGACAATCTTTAGCCATATGGTTTAGTTTGCCATAGTTATATCAATTCCCTTTGAACTTTTTGGCATTTCCCTGCTTCTTGGTATTAGCATTCTTGGTATTAGCAGGCCTCTTCCTTTTCTTGCAAGTGTTCGACTCGGCAAAATTCTCTCTTGCCTCCACTTCGCTTTTGTTGGACTTTCCTTCAGCCTTACAATTATATTCTTCAATACGAAGCCGAACTATCAATCCTCAAGCCCCATTTTCTTTCGTTTGTGCTTGAGGTAGTTCTTAAAGTCTTTCCACATTGGCGTTAATTTCTCAATAATTGCAGCCACTTGGAATGGTTCATTTACTTGCAATCCTTCAGCCAACAAGTCATGAAGGATGATTTGAATCTCTTGTACTTGGATGATCACTGACTTGGTATCAACCATCTTGAAGTCAAGGAATTTTCCAACAAAAAAATTCTTTATATCGGCATCTTCCGTCTTGTATTTCTTCTCCAAAGAGTTCCACACTTCTTTGGACGTCTTGATTGAACTATACACATTATATAATGTGTCATCCAATTCAATTAGGAGATAGTTCCTACACAGATAGTCAAGGTGATGCCACACATCCATAGCACCACGCCTCTGGGTATCAGTGTCTTTTTCAGAAACAGTTGGGGGATCTTCCGACAAAAAACGAGACAAACTGAGAGTAGTGAGATAAAAGAAAATTTTTTGTTGCCATCTTTGGAAGTTGGCGCCATTGAACTTGGGCGGTCTTTCACCTTGAACGGGAACCGGAGTCACGAAAGTACTTGGAGTTGCCATTTCTTATGAAAATGAAATACTCATCTTAGATTGCTAGAAATTAGATAAGTTTTTCAAAAGAAATGCTATAATAATAATAATAATAATAATAATAATAATAATAATAATAATAATAATAATAATAATAATAAATGCAAAGTTTAAAATCAAGTCGAATGTTGGACACTCTCTCCTAAGACGAATATTGCCCCACTACGGTGCTCATGGTTGCTAGCAATCGTCCCTAAGATAAAATAATTTCTGACTCTAACTAAGAAACACTTCAATAATTAGAATCTTCAGCGAATAGAACTGTATTTGGAACAATAAAGTTTTGAAGGAAGTAATCAGATAATATGCTATGTATGCTGAACTATGTATGTAAATGAATTGTTTCAGTTGATCACAGACATGTGAGCTATTTATTGAGGCCTTAAGATTGTATTTGGACGGATACAACTTTTTGCATGGGACTTTTAGATGAATAGACACCGAGTTTTGCATAGGATTGTACATCAATGGAAATGTCTTTTGAGCAGCCTTGCCTCTATTCAATATATCCGTGTGTAGACCCCAAATCTTGCATACATTAGCAGATATGTTTTTTGAACAGACTATCGTCTGTTCAAGATATCTTATACTAAATAGGTGTCAACTGATATATAATATATATATATATATATATATATATATATATACTATATATATATATATTATATATATATATATATATATATATATATATAGGATTGGGTTCAAATGAGAACCCCGTCATTATATGTGAACCTAGGGACTAATCCTGGCCTTAGATCTAATATTGCACAGTACAATTATATGTCCAGGTTCATTGTGCTTTTTACACAGTACTGTAGTGCTAAAATCAGTCCAATTTTTTTAATTTAATTATATATATATATATATTTTTTACGTTTTAAAACATGCAATATGTATCTTAAATTGTAGATCTTGAGAATGTGATTAATTTGATATATATTTCATTCAAAACGAATAAAATTTGAAAAAGTTATGGTTTGTTGAAGATTTGAGTTTCATTTCAAATTTTTGAATTTGCAGTTTATAGACGAAATTTGCGATACTTTTTGTATACAATCGTAGTGTTTTTTTTTCTTAATCTATTGTGCTTTCTAAAGAATAATGTAGTGCTCTTTGTAAACGTTGATATATGTCCAAAATACCATTTTTAATTAATTAATACATTTTTTTACATTATTACCATGCTGACATGTCATGATCTCAACCATCAAGATTATCCAATCTAATGGTTAAGATGAGTCCCTAGGTTCACATATAATGACGGGTTCTCATTTGAACCCAACCCTATATATATATATATATATATTTGTAGCAAACCAGAACAGTTCTCACTTCAGTCCAATAGCAAAAAATCTAATGTTAAAATATTAATTTCTCAATCACAACAAATTTATTTTGATAAATTTCTATTTTACGAAAAAAATAAATAAAATAGATATTACTTACATATTTGATCAACATCAAATTTCTTAAACCAAATTTCCTACATAGGCTCGAACTAACATATACACATCTGATGCTATCAGCAACAACAGTTATATCGTTTAAAAAAATCTACATTTATGATGCATAGAGGCATTTCATTTTTGACTCGTAAGCGTGTCCGACACTTCATGGACATGAATACACGTTCAACACTTGTCGAACGTGTATCTTATTTTTTTTGTTGATATGTTTCGAGTTAATTTTCTCACCGTCTCAACTCCTATATACTATTTGGTAAAAACTCTTAATTAGTTTTGGATAACTGATCAGGCATAAGAAAATATTCATGTTATTATTATATAAAAAGTTAATTTTTTTTAGGTTTTATGTTTTTTTTTAGGGATTTTTTATTTATAATTATTAATTTCATATTTTTATGTATATTATTTTAAGTATTCCAATCATTTATATATTAGTAAATTAATTCTCAATAAACTAATTTTAGCAAATGATAATTTTTAATTAGCTAACATTTATCGATTACAATCATTAGCTAGCTACCAACTCCGCAGACCAACTCAACAACCATATTATTAGTCTCACAAGATGGAGACCTTTACGACCCCAGTATCACTATTCACTTTTGGTGCACAGGGTGGTTGTTTTTGCGCTTTTAGTCCCACATAAAGTTTATTTTTTGCACTCAGGGTCAGTCCTGTGTTCCCACGGCTTGAGAAGAGTTTCCAAAAATGGACCCTCGTGAAAAATAATCGTACGAAATAAGAATAAAATAACACACACTAATTGAAGTTTTAAATTAGAAACACAAACAAATTTAAAAAAAAAATCTAATTTCATATCCAAAATACATATAAAATTCTAAAAAACTATTTATATCACACAACATACAGTTTTAGAGTAAAAACACTAATCAGATATTTACAATCTAAATTTGCAACTATTTCAGTTTTAATGGATAATAATGTCAAGCCATTTAACCTCTCTTATGAAACTATTTGTATTACAGCTCAATTCTTTTCTAGTGTTCCTTTCTTTTTTCAATATCTAGATTCATCATGAATGGCATATAATTTTTCTATTTCAAAATTTAGACAAGCGACAACAATAAAAAATATGAAATAGCAACGACAATTAAAATATAAAAAGAATAACTAAATATTTAAAGACAAATCACAAACGATTGAAGCTATTATCTAAAATTCAACTTTTATTAAAATAAGAATTATTTAAATTAGATAAAATGATTCATAAACAAGTTAGTTCATAATTATCGAAAGAGAGAAACTGGTGTTTGACAAATTGTGAGAAACTCAGCAAAACATCAAAGAAGGCAAATGTTTCATTATTGAATAGAGCTGCCAATTTCAGATTACATTCAGAGAAGGTGACAAGGGCGTTAACTAAGGTTCCAGGGCCTCGAGCTAGCAGCTTGACCTAGCCACGTGTAAACATACTAGAGGCTACACTAAAACCTAGAAAACGGAGAGTTAGAGAAAACAGAATATTCTAACATATGATAAACACTGTTTTACAGCTTTCATGTTTCTACAGGACAAGGAGCAGCTGGCTTGATGAGCTGTTGAGTATGAGAACAGCATGAGGTAAGCAAGGTAAGAGCTGATGTATGATCATGTATTTCAACAGCCTCCCACAATATGAGCCTGAAGAGGGAACAACACTCAATTTAGACCTGAACCAGGTGAAAGATTGGTCTGACAAGGGTTTAGTCAATACGTCTGTAGTTTGATCCACAGCAGGAACATGTACTCTGAAAAAGCCTTTATTAACTTTATCTAGAACAAAATACAGATCCAATTCAATATGTTTGGATTTGGAGTGAAGGACTAGATGTGCAGCAAGAGCCTCTGCACCAATGTTATTAGTCCAAATGACTGGAGTTGTCTTCAAGGGAAACTACATTTCTTTGAGTAGGTATGTAATCCAAATTATATCAGTGGAGCAATGAGCTAGGCTTCTAAATACAGACTCAGTACTTGATCTAGACATTGATTGTTGTTTCTTTGAACACCAAGTCAGAAGATTTCGACCTAAGTAGATACAAAAGCCAAAAATTTACTTTTTATCATCTATGTCAGTTTCCCAATCTGAGTTTGAATAACTAGTGATATCAACATGATAAGACTTAGTGAATTTGAGTCCACTGGGGAGAGTGCCTGCAAGATATCTCAACACTCTTTTCAGAGACTTCCAATGAGGTTAAATGGTATTCTACATGTACTGACTTAGCTTATTTACACTGAATGTGATTTTAGGTTTTGTTATAGTAATATACTGTAAGGCTCCAATTATGCTCCTATAAGTAGTAACATTTACATTGCTCTTCCTAATGTACTTGGAAAATCGAGTCTTGGATCCCATAGGTGTGTCTATCCCTTTTGCCTTGGACATAACAAGTTTTTGCAGCAAACTCCTGACAAATTGACCTTGAGAGCACTACAAGAAATTTGAGGTTCAATGATGATACATTTCATCATTTAAAGTCTATTTTTTCGTCATTGAAAATAATCGATGACGAAACTTGAGCGTCACAGAGGTCGTCATGGTATGACTGTCATATTAGGTGAAAGTGATAATTTTTTTCAAGCGCGTCACTAATTGTTCGGTTTTGATGACGCTGATGTAAATTGTCATCATAGGTGATACTATTTGGTGACGCTAAATTTATCACGTAAGTGATTGACAAGTTGTCATCAAAAGATCTGTATTATCACCGTGTGTTACCATTTTTAATGACGAACACTTAATTTGTCATCAAAACATTTGACTTTCCGTGACAAACATAACTACAATGACAATATTTATTGAGTTATAATGACGTTCATATTGTCAAAATATGTATTAAACATTTGTCAAATATAATGTAATTTGTTACGATAGATTTATTTTATAGTGACGCAATACTGACCGTCACTAAACATCTATATTTACAATGACAAACCAATGTGTTACCATTTACTATGAAAGGTGATGGAATTATTTGTCACGAAAAAATTAGCAATATATGACGAATATTATAATCATCACAAAAGATATATGCTCGATGATGATCTAAGGGGTACATATTGTGATAAAACCCATTGTCATTAGATGAGTTTATATGGTGACATGCCAATCATCACAAATGATTTAGTTTAAGTGACAAGTTCAAAGTATTATGTGATGAAACAAGTTGTCATGATTTATTAAAGTGACAAATTTGAAATACTCATGTGACGCTTAAAATTATAATAATTGACTGAACACGATTTGATTGTTTACTTTCATGACGACATAAATTATCCTGAATATGTGCATTAATTTGTCATTATTCTTGTAAGGGAAAATATCATAAAGATGAAAATGAAAGCAAAGAAGCATTTATCATTACAATAGAAATGATAAGAATATTCCAAAATATTTCTTCGACCATCCCGAACATATACCAAAACACTGACAAGTAGAGTACTGTAGCCAAAATATTACTTTAAAATATTCAGAACACATACCAAATTAGTTCTTCAGACAGACAACTAGAATTAATGTACTTAAAACATTCAAAACAAGGATTTGGAAGCTTAAACTAAACCAAAAGAGTTAAACCAAATATCAAGACTTGTGTAACTTGAGCCTGACTTGTTCCATATGCCAGTATTAGCAAACAAAGTTGGGATCTGATCTTAACAGAATACCTGCAGATTTCAAATATATAATTTTAAATTAATTTATAATCACATCATCAAAGAAATACTATACAAAGTTCACAATATTGAAATTGAAAATTCTGACTTACGTGGAATATATTGGATCAGGCATTATTCCCACCCTAGTCAGACTCATTTTCTCTTATGAAGGCCATAAGCATGTTGATGCACTCACCTTGCTGACCTAGTTGATTTTTCAAATCATCGACTCCATTCTTAAGTTCAGTCACTTGACCTTTCGAATCCTGTAGTTTTTCTTGAGTTTCTGCCAGTTTCTGTTGCAGGTGTTGGGTATTCGAACCAGGCATCGTGATGCGTTTACCTGGAGGTTTCAGTCCATAACCGACGCCTTTGATATAACCAGATGCATGGCCAAGAACTTCAGTTGCCATTTTTTATTCAGTTTCCTCAATCCCTTCTTCAGCATATTTTTCTTTCCTAGCTATCATCTCATCCTAAAAAAAACATGGATATAAGTATATTAATAATAACATGTTCATTAACGAAGTTGGATTATAAAAAGCATGTGTTAGCTAGTTACCCAGTTTTCTCCTGCCTCATCACTTGACCAACCATGTGGTTTAAGCTACACTCCTCCAGTTGGCCACACTTTGAAGCACACAACACAGTATCCCTCTGATGTCATACGATTAAAAAGCAAAAGTGATAAATCCTTCAGGCCTTTACCTTAGAATCATCGTTTGTTTGTTACAGCTTTTGCTTCAGCTCCACCATTAGCAGTGATTGATTCTTCCTTTTTTTTATCATCACTCTAAGCCGAGCTTGGTCTATATTATCATTTTTCAACTCGTTTCCATCATTTCAAAATAACAAAGAAAAAGAGTACAAATTCAAAATAACAGTTTCCAAATAGATATACCATTAAAAAAACTGTAAACCCAGCCAATCCTCAGTAACCACCCTTGATATCATTGACAAAATCGTACGAGATCGGAATGACGGTTTCAATAGTTGCACCTCCTACCATGAAACCAGGCTTTGGCCCTTTCGATTGCCTCTTTGTGCTGATAATTTTACCTTGTGCCTTTGCTTTGGTCTTCAACTGATCGTTCTTTTTGATCCTCAAGAGGATTTCCTCGTGGAATCGAGATGGATGAACATGTTCTATTCGAACATGTATTCTTTTCCTGGTGATTCTGTTACCGACCTGGATGCATAAAAATAAATCAACTACAATTAATTGTCCGTAAGCAGCAGATCGCATGGGAAAAATTAGACAAACAAAACCCCACAAATAAAAATTTGGAAAGTTAAATCATATTAAACGGCATAGGAAAGTTTGATAAACCAACAACATGTCCAATTAGAAAAGCAAAAGTAAAGCAAGAATAACGAACACAGTAATAATAATTGTACATAAATAAAAATAAAAAATAAAAAAAGATCCATGGTAGAATTTGTGGGGCATGCCTTTATGGATGGACCCATTTACTTCACATGATAAAAATATACTAGATTAAGATGAGAAATCACTGCTTCAGGATCGTCTTCTAAAAAAAATGGATACATTTGAGACGACTCTAAGAGCCTGACGTCTAGGAAATGTCTTCCCAGAACCATGACTCTTTAGAAGAAGGTGACCCTCAACCTCATCCCTGTTAATTCCCCTTGCAATATTCCATAACCAAGTACTGCATCGGAAGTGAACAAATCCGATCAAAAATAGCACAATAATAAAAATGTAGACCTGTAGGAAAAATCGACAGAACGGAAAAGAAAATCCATTCTACATTCGGCCTCATTTTCCAAATCCATTATACACTTCCCCAAAATAATAAAACCAAACAAAATAATTTTATGTTCCCAAAAATTACTTCTCAGAAAAAAAAACATTTCAGTCATTTTACTTCTGAACACATTCTCCAAAACATCTTCCCCAAGTTCTATTCCCCATAAAACCCAAAAGAAATTTAAGTAACAAGCCATAAATAAGTGATGTCCACCCAGTATTTATGCCATATCGCTCTTGCAACTTCTCCTCTGTCAACTTCAATAGATCCCCAACGGTATTCATAGATAGTTCAGTCTGCAAAGAGGTTCCAAGCTTTCCTCCAAGCTTTTTCCTGTAATACACGTTTAATTTAATTACTCAAGATCGTGAATTTGAAGAATCCAAAAGAAAATTTGACTTACATTTTCTTTATAGGAAGAGGCTCAAGCAAATTCAAAACTGATGAGCATGGCACAATGGTTTGTCAAGCAGGCTTATTCATACCACTAGCTAATTTGGCCAGCATCTGTTACATTAAGAGTCCATGAGAGATGTAGTTGACCTTGAGCACCGTGTTTAACTTTAATTCCTAAGAAGTGATGTAAGATTTCTAGACCTTTTAATGAAAACCTTCGATTTAAACTTTGAATGAGAGAGCTTATTTTTGTATCAGCATTTCATATGACTATAATGTCATCAACATACACTAGGACAAGAATGTAGATCTAACCCTTGATTTTAAAGAACAAGGAGGCATCAAATTTTGAAACTTGAAATTGTAAGATGAAAGTTTCTTACTTGAGCTTGCAATACCAAGCTCTTGGAGCCTGTTTCAGTCCATAGATAGCCTTTATGAGATTGCAGATAAGATTAGGATTATCTCAACTTTTAAAGCCCGGTGGTTGTTGCATGTAGATATCCTGCTCCAAATCTCCATTAAAGAAGGTATTGTTAACATCTATATACCTTATTGTCCAATTTAAAGTCACTGGAAGAGACAAAACAATTCTGGTGGTGATAGGTTTAATGACAGGACTAAAGGTCTCTTGATAGTCAATTCCATGATTTTGAGTGTAAACTTTAGCCACCAATCTGGCTTTATATCTAGCAAGGATGCCATCAGAGTTCCTCTTGATCTTTTAAATCCATTTGCATCTTACGATAGGTTTATTTGATGGATTAGGCACCAAGGTCCAGGTTTTGTTCTCCATTAAGTAAGAATATTCAGCTTGCATAGCCTCCCTCCAGTTTTCCAATTGAAAGGCCTCCTTCTCTGAGGATGGTTCTACCTCACCGTTGACTGAAATAAGTGACTTTAGCTTAAAGATAATTGCTCTTGACCTTGTTACCATGTGATGTTTAGGTTTAGGGAATGGAGTAGAGGATTGTCTATTATTGTCAATTTGAAGATCAACAAGCGATATGGTGCTTGCACTTGTCAAATGAGAGTAAGTTTTAGGACAATGATCACTAGATAAGGAGATACTATGAGATGGAGAATTTTGGTTTTTTGAGTATGAAACAGGAGATTTTGAGACTGTTATTATAGGAGGATCTGGTAGTTTAGAGGATTTTGAGGCAACAAAAAGGAGTTTTCTCCTAGACTTTATTGAGGTAAGGAAAGCTGCTCTCTTCAAACAAGATGTGTCTGGTTATAAGAAGTTTTCTTGAAGGTAAAAATACCTTGTAGCCTTTGTAGCTGTCACAATATCCAATGAAGGTAGAAGGCAAGGATCTTAACTGTAGTTTGTGCTTATTAAGGGAACTGATAGAAGGATAGCAAAGACATCCAAACACCTTGAGCTGAGTATAATCTGGTGGAGTTGAATACAAGCACTGATATGGAGATTTATTCTTCAACACCTTAGTAGGTAGCCTGTTAATAAGATACACCGTTGTTTTGAAGGCATCAATCAAATAGAAGTGTGGTACACCAGACTGAGCTAAAAGTGCTAAGGTTACCTCAACAATGTGTACGTGATTCCTTTCATTCCATTCTGCTGTGGAGTATAGGGACAAGATATTCTGTGTTGGATACCTTAATGATGTAAGAAGGGAGAAAAGGTTAGGAACTCTGTGCCACCATCACTTTGGAAAGTTTTAATCCTAATTTTGAACTGATTTTCCACTAACTTGTTAAATTGGATGAATGCATAGAGAGACTCACTTTTGGTTTTTCAGAAAGTAAATCCAAGTGTATCTTGTATACTGATCAACAAAACTGATGTAGTACCTGTGATTAGAGTAATTATTCACTAATGATGGTCTCCACAGATCACTGTGAACTAGTTCAAAAGCATTAATGTATGTAGTGTGAGATTCAGGAAAAGGTAACTTATGCATTTTGGGTTTACAACAAGCATCATATAAGGGCAACTAGTTATTATTATCATCAAAGGACAAATTACAATACTTCAGAATACTTTCAACAATCTCAATAGCCGGATGTTCTAATCTCTGATGTCAAACACACATGTTTGGTCTTTTTTGAAACACAAAAACATTAACCAAGGGTTGATTAATCATCAACTTATTTGCAGAAGCCTTATTGAAGACAATAGAGAAATTAGCTGCTTGAGACTTCTCTTGATCTTCCCTAGTTCTGAACTCAAATTGATAGAGTCCATCTTTAAGTTTTCCTTGGAGTAGAGTTGCCCCCGTAGCTTGATCCTAAACAATACAAAAGGTAGGATGAAACTCAAAGAAGACAACATTATCTTGATCAAGTTGAGATACACTCATGAGGTTTTCAGTGATGCAGGGGACAAATAACAGATTCTTGAGGTGAGATACAGATGCACAATGAGGGGACTTAAGTTCAGTGTTATCAATGTGTGTAATAGGCAGACCTGTTCCATTCCCACGTGCAGCTTGTTGAACCCTGATATTCAGAGATGGTGTTGAGATTTGACATGTCATATGTGACATGATTTGTAGCTCTTGAGTCTGGAAACCAACTCAAGGTGTCTGAGATGACAAAAGTGTTAGCTTGATTTTGAGTAGCAACCATAGTAGTAGGATTGCAGTTCTTGTTATTGAACTATCTTGAGCCTTAATTATGACTTTAGGAGTTAGGAACAAAGTTTAAGTCACCTCTGTAATAACATTTCTCAGTAGTGTGATTTGTGTAATGACAAACTTGACAAGCAACCTTGTTATAAGTGTTCCTACCTCTTCCTCTTCCTCTACCTTGCCTACCAGCTCCCCTAGAATAATTGCCTCTTCCTATAGTATTTTGATAAGAGGTGTAATTTTCTCTTTTGTTGACTTGAACAACTAAATTGGCAACTAAGGTGCTACTATCATCAAATATAGTAGGATTAGCAGTTTCAATTCTGTTCTCAAAGCTCAAAAGAAGAGCAGTCACTTGATTCATAATAAAAAGCTCAGGTCTAGAAGTAACTGACACAACCACAGAATCATACTCACTACCAAGGCCAGAAAGTAGATGCATAACTTGATCTAACTCCGAGACTCTCTGACCAGTAGAGCTAAGGCATCACAATACAATCTTACCTTATTAAGATATTCTCTGATGGAAAGACTACCTTTTTTCACTGTGGATAGCTGCAATTTGTACTGCATCTGCCTAGCTAAGGCTTGACTAGAGTAGTTTGTTCAAGACTTTCCACATCTGGTGAGAGGTGTCTAATCCAACCATGAGCACCAACATGCCTTCTGATAAGGATGATAACAATCATGAAGCTAGCAACTGATCTTGTCTTTGATAAGTAAGAAACTCTAGATTCAGGACTAAAGTATCAGGATTTTCCGTGCTCTTAATGAGCTTCGGAGGGATAGATACATATCCATTTAGGTAATCTTTGAGACCATAACCTCTTACAACTGTAAGGATTTGTTGTTTCCAAATGAGATAATTTGTGTCTGAAAGTTTGGTTGTGAGTAGCTGACATTGAGGCTGAATTATTTGCAGGTTTGCATTTGTGTTGTTGAGAACAACATTTGAAGAGGTTGGTGTTAATGATTCAACCATGATAAAACCGGACAAGATTAATAAATAAAAGGTGTGACAATAGCACCATAGACATGTTCAGAAACCTACTTTGATACTATGTGAAAAACTCAGCAAAACATCAAAGAATGCAAATGTTTCATTATTGAATAAAGCTGCCGATTTCAGATTACATTTAGAGAAGGTGACAAGGGCATTAAATAGGGCTGCAGGGCATCGAGCTAGCAGCTTGACCTAGCCACGTGTAAACATATTAGAGGATATACTAAAACCTAGAAAACGGATGGTTAGAGAAAATAGAATATTCTAACATATGCTAAACATGAAAATTGTTGCTACAGGACAAGGAGCAACTGGCTTGATGAGGTGTTGAGTATGAGGACAACATGAGAGCAAGGCAAGAGCTAATGCATGGACATGCATGATCATGTGTTTCAACACAAATAACTAGAAGAAATAACTAATTTTCATTGCCAATAAGGATAAACAAAGTGTTAGCAAGTGCAAGACAACGTGGGTAAAAAAAGGAATTAGCGCTCGGAAAAAAAAAAACACTTAAACCCCATACCTCTTCAAATTTTCTAGATGTTGTAAATTTCATTTTTCTTCTTATTAGTATTTGTTTTTAATCTTCAATTTAAATTAACATTTAATTAACTCTATATTCACCTTAGTTTTAGACTTATTCATAATTTATTAACCAATTAAAATATAGGAAATGACTACGGTGCATTCACGGCACCATACACTCACCCTCTCCTGTATTTACAAGCGTTGATTCCTTAATATGAAAAATCTAAATTTATATTCTAATTAATCTGATGGTTTTCATTAATTTGAAAAATGGTACCTTCACGGCACCGCAGACGTTCCCTAAAATATAATAACTAATTTATTGGACTAATATAAAAAATTGAGGCCCAAAAAATATGGGGAAAAGCCTCATTCGCCTAGAGAAGAACCGGCCCTGTCTGCGCTTTTGTCCCACCAAAAGTGTTGTATACATTTTTTTAATAAAAATGCAATAGTTGATTTTTATGAGAATCCGTGAAACAAAATTGCAATTCTTTGTTAAAATCTTTGCGAAATATGATGAATATGGCAAAATAATCTTATGCAGGTTTTGAAGTCAATCGAAATCAAAGTCGTTGAAGTTTAGCTTAATTAAATATTCGGTGAATGATCTCTCTTGGAGTGAGAGAAACAAAAAAGAAAAAAATGCGGTTTTTTTGCAGGAAGTTTTTCATTTTTCAACTTCAACTCGAGTCATGAAGTGCGTCAGGTATGATCAACACAATTTATTATTATTTTTTTAATTTTTTTTTTGAAAAGAAAGAGAAAACTTAAACTCGAGCCGTGACTCTACTCAATTTTTATTTTTATTTAGACAATAATTTTTTTTATATATTAATTTGTTATTGTTTATCACATTCTGCCGAACAGTGCAATAGGTGGGGTCAATTGCAATCTTATATAATGCGACAGTATCTCCGATACGTTGACGTTATTTGAATTTATTTAGTAAAGAAAATAATATTTTAAAAAAATCAATACATCGTGTCAATGTTATTTATATGTGCTCAATTATTTTTTTACTTTTAGAAAAAACAAATACAAAAAAATAATATAATTGGATGACAATTTCAAAATTACACGTAAAAATTATCTAGTGTAATGTCTAGAATTTACACTGATTTTAATATAATTCTATTACTCCAACTTTCTCAATTTGTTTTTTTTTTCTCATGCATGGTTCCCCAATTTTATTCATTTAGTCCAACTTCTTCTACAATATAAAGTTGAAGCAAAAATAATATTTCGGTGCGCATGTAAGAACAGTGGCGCAAACAGGGGAGGCTAACTCGGGCCCGAGCCTACTCCATATTCGTTCGAGGTGAAAGTAGTAATAAACAATAATAAAATAATATAGTTTTTTAAAAGAAAAAACCATCTAGCTCAACTTCAATTTTGTACAAACAATAAACCTCCGGCAATTCTAACCTATTTTTATCCAAACAGTGTTAAAAATAAAAAAATAAATATAATAAATTTATTTAGTTAAGGAAAACAATTCGGCAGTGTACATTAACATTATGACCACGACATTGTATATGAAGAAGAAAACGAGAACTCGTAAAGTATTTTAAGGAATTTCTATTAATAAGATAAAAAGGTTATAACATGTTTGTCAAATAGCCAAATACTCTTTTGAGAAATAAAAATAAATATAAAGCTAAACTTCTTCTTTTTTATAAGATTAGAAAAATAAATATAAAGCTAAACTTCTTCTTTTTTATAAGATTAGAAACTAAAAATCTAGTAAAATATTATTTTAAAGGGATACGAGGAGGACCAACATAGTAAAAAGTTGATCCTAAGAGCTGAAAACGGCAAGAATATTATGTTGTAAATTGGATTTATTCTAATTAAATGGTACAACGAAAATTCGTGTTAACGAATTGTATAGGCTCGTTCTACGTGTCATGTACATAATTATAACCTTTTGAATTTCTCAAATCCATTTATTGGTGAGTGAAAAATGATGCTTGGAAGTTGAACGGTTGCTTAAGTGCAATCTCGTTTATCCCACATTGAATGATAGTCAATGTGTAAGGGAGTTTAAAATTGATTAAATTTCTTTAGTGTACATTAAGTGGGCCAGAGAGTGTTGTGGGTTTTGTGTAAACAAAGCTCACGCGGGCTCTTGGACTTGGGTTCGCCCTTCCGCCTTCAGCGAAGCCGAGCGGATCCGAGCCCGAACCCGAACCTTGGACCTGGGCTCTGGGACTTGGGTCTTGGGTCTTGGGCAATTGGTCTGAATTGGCTGGTCCGATTGTGGGGTCCTGGTTCGACCCAAGCTTTCCTTTTTGAACCTACACGCACCTGAGAAGCTTTTGAACAGAGACGTTAGTCGTTTTATTTTTGGGGACGAATAGCCAAAACCGAAGGGCACTACTGGGGCTATTTCGTCTTGCGGACAGAGTTCGACTCGACTATTCTTATAGTTTCTGTTTTTCTTCTTTTTCCAGTTTTCGAGATATTTTGTTACATTCCTGTTTGTGCTCGAATCAGTTGTAATAGTTTCGAACAATTGCAAGACGAAATAGTTTTAATTGTAATTGTAATTGTAATTTGTAATATCCCTAACTGGAAAAATATCGACCTCCAGCACTCCGATCAGTTCAACCGCTCCTGCCGTTTCCTCCACCATTTCGACGACGACCACTACCCCTGCAGTCACGAACACCACGACGATTAGCGCCTCTACGCCAAACACTACCACGAGTCATGCTGACTTCCTCTTCAGCCAAGGGACCATCGACACCCTCTTGGAGACTCTGTCGAGGCGCATCTCGGCAAACAGCCCGAACTTGAGATCGTTCCCTTATGGGATGGGGGCTTTGGTCCAAATTGTGTCAGTTTCGGCTGTGATCCATCCTTCTAGGATGACGGGAACTACGGTTTCAAGTATGTTTTCAGCCACTGCTTCGGCCGCTGGATCATTCCCTTATGGGATGGGGACTTCGGTCCAAAATACGTCAGCTTCGGCTGGAATCCATCATTCTGGGATGTCGGGAATTTCGGTTCCGAACATGTTCGCAACGGCTCCGCCAACGTACTCACATGTTTCTGCTACCCACTCAACGGGTACGATGGGGACTTTTGTTCCAACTATGACCGCTCCGGTGCACTCCTCACGGATCATACCCGCCGCGGAGAAGCCTCCAAAATTCAATGAGGAAGGCTTCAAGAGGTGGCAACAAAAGATGCTGTTCTACCTCACGATACTTGGCTTCGCTAACTTCGTGAAGGAAGAAGAACCACCTACTCCGGATGAGTCCGAGAACAACTTCAATGTTCGTGCCGCCTATGATAACTGGCACAACGATGACTATCTGTGCAAAGGCTTTCTCCTGAGTAGCCTAGAAGATAGTTTGAGCAGCTTGTACTCGGACGCAAAGACCTCCAAGAACATCTGGGAGGCACTTGAGAAGAAGTACAGTTCCGACGAGGCTGGAACTAGGAAATTTGTAGTCACGAATTTCATGGACTATAAGATGGTTGATTCTCGCCCGGTTATGGAACAAGTTCAAAAGTTCCAAATGCTTGTGAATGAAGTCCACGCCGAGGGGATGATACTTCCTGATACTTTCACGGCTTCTGCCATGATTGATAAACTTCCTTCAAGTTGGAAGGACTTCAAGACGTATCTCAAGCACAAGCGAAAGGTGATGTCTCTTGAAGATGTTATCCGAAAGGTACGTATTGAGTCCGAAGTTCGAGTTCAGTACAAGAATCCAAAAGGTTCGGATGAACCTCGGGTGAACCTACTTGAACGAGGAGACAACTGGAAGAAGAGACCACGTCCTGGAAACTTTAAGCCCAAAGCTCCCTCTTCTAAGAAGTTCGAAGGCAAATGTTACAATTGCGGCTATTCTGGACACATGTCTAAGAACTGTCGCAAGCCAAAGTAGAAGAAGGCCAAGCTGAGTGCCCAACTAGCCGAAATGGAGCTGACTAGTGATGATCTCATTGCGGTCATCACTGAGGAAGCTAACATGGTCGAGAACCGTGGTCAATGGTTCATCGATACTGCTGCAACTAGTGATGATCTCATTGCGGTCATCACTGAGGAAGCTAACATGGTCGAGAACCGTGGTCAATGGTTCATCGATACTGCTGCAACTGCCCATGTGTGTGCAGACCGGAGCTTGTTCTCCAAATACCATCCCTGTGAGGGAAGGAAGCTGAACATGGGAAATCAAGCGTCTTCGCAAGTTGCAAGTGTTGGCTCGGTTGTCCTAAAAATGACCTCTGGCAAGGAGATCACTCTAAATGAGGTAATGCACGTTCCGGACATCCGAAAGAATTTATTCTCTGGTTCAATACTAGTTAGTCGTGGTTTTAAACATGTATTTGAGGCTAATAAGTTTGTTTTGTCAAAGTTTGGAACACCTCTGGGAAAGGGTTACCTTACAGATGGACTGTTCAAACTCAGTGTAATGGCTATACGTCCAAAACCTATCATTAATAAAATTATTTCTGATTAATCTTACTTGACTGAGTGCTCTAGTTTATGGCATTGTAGATTAGGCCACGTTAATCTAAATGCGATAAAGCGTTTGTCAAATCTCAATTTACTTAAGGTAAATGAATTTTTTAATAAAAGTAAGTGTGAAGTTTGTGTAGAAGTAAAAATGACAAGGTTACCGTTTAAATCGGTAGAAAGGAGCACGACACCTCTAGAATTAATTCACACGGACGTATGTGATTTGAAGTTTGTGCAAACAAGAGGTGGTAAAAAGTACTTCATTACTTTTATTGTCGATTGCACTAGGTATTGTTACCTATACCTTTTAAGAGGTAAAGATGAAGCTATTGAAGCTTTCAAGAACTTCAAAAATGAAGCCGGAAATCAACTTAACTGCAAAATCAAGTCTATCCGGAGTGATAAAGGAGGGGAATACGTAGCTCCGTTTGAGGAGTTGTGCAACGAAAGTGGCATAATTCATCAAACTACAGCTCCGTATGCACCTCAATCGAATGGAGTTGAAGAACGCAAGAATCGTACTTTGAAAGAGATGATGAATGCGTTGTTGATTAGTTATGGGTTACCTCAAAACATGTGGGGGGAAGTTGTTTTAACAGCCAACTATATCCTTAATAAGATTCCACTTAAAGGAAGGGACGAAACTCCTTATGAGTTGTGGAAAGGAAGGAAACCTTCTTACAATTACCTCAAAGTGTGGGGGTGTTTAGCGAAGGTAGAAGTGCCTCTACCAAAGCAGGTGACAATCGGACCCAAAATGGTTGATTGTATTTTTATTGATTATGCACTGAATAGTAGCGCCTATCGATTTATAATTCATAGGTCATATGTTTCAGACATGAATGTCGGAACTACCATTGAGTCAAGGAATGCGATTTTCTTTGAAGAAATCTATCCTTGTAAGGATAAAGCTGCGTCCAGTTCAAACACTGGTAATGCTGAAGGAACTACAAGTCACGAACTTGTGGGGGTTGAACCTAAGTCTCGTAAAAGACCCGATTCAGAACTTGAAGCTCTAACTCCTAGACGGAGCACTCGAGCTAAAGATGCGAAGGACTTCGGTCCCGACTATGTGGTTTTTCTCTTGGATGAAGAACCAAATTCACTGAAAGAAGTTTTCTCATGGACTGATAGTTCATTTTGGAAGGAAGCTGTATAAAGCGAGATCGATTCGATCATACAGAACCATACGTGGATTCTGACTGATTTACCTGAAGGTTGTAAACCTTTAGGTAGTAAATGGATTCTGAAATGAAAGTTCAGAGCTGATGGATCAATTGATAAGTATAAAGCTCATTTGGTTGTGAAAGGGTTTCTCCAGAAGGAGGGTTATGATTTCTTTGACACATACTCTCCTGTGACGAGAATTACCTCTATCCGGGTGCTTCTAGCGATTGCTGCTTTTCACAATCTTGAGATTCACCAAATGGATGTGAAAACAGCTTTTCTAAATAGCGATTTAGGAGAGGAAATTTGTATGAAACAACCTGAAGGTTTTGTAAAACCTGGACAAGAAAGAAAGGTGTGCAAACTTGTTAAGTCTTTGTATGGCTTGAAACAAGCACCTTTACAATGGCACTTGAAATTTGACGAAGTGATGATGTCAAATGGGTTTAAGATAAACGAGTGCGACAAATGTGTATACATTAAGAATACTAATGACAGATTTGTTATAGTATGTCTTTATGTAGATGATATGTTAATCATGGATGGCAACCTACAAGTGATTAACGAGACGAAACTCATACTAAAAAGAAATTTTAACATGAAGGATCTGGGAGTTGCTGACACTATTCTTGGCATAAGAATCATAAAAACTCCAGATGGAATTGTCTTATCACAATCTCATTACATTGAGAAAGTGATCAAGAAATTCAATGCACACGATAGTCTTCCAGCAAAGACACCTATGGAACTCGACGTTCACTTGAGTAAGAACAGAGGTGACCCTGTTGCTCAGAAGGACTATGCTAGGATCTTTGGCTATCTGATGTACATCTCTAACTGTACAAGACCTGATCTAGCTTGCTCGGTAAACAAACTGAGTCGATATACAAGCAATCCGAGTAGAGAACACTGGAAAGCGTTTGTGAGAGTTTTGAGATACTTAAAGTATACTCTAAACTTTGGGCTAAACTATGGTAGATATCCTAGGGTATTTGAAGGATACTGTGATGCAAACTGGATATCCGACACAAAGGACTCACTGTCAACAAGTGGATATGTGTTTGTAATTGGGGGAGGAGCTGTTTCTTGGAGATCCACTAAACGGACATGTATAACCCGATCCACCATGGAATCCGAGTTCATAGCCTTGGACAAAGCAGGTGAAGAAGCAGAATGGTTTCGTAGCTTTTTAGAAGATATTCCATGTTGGGAGAAACCCGTGCCGCCGGTTATACTTCACTGCGATAGTCAAGCTGCTATTGGAAGGGCAAGAAGTGGTTTGTATAACGGAAAGTCTCGACATATCCGTCGGAGACATAACACCGTGAGACATCTGTTATTAAGTGGGATTATTTATGTTAACTACGTAAGGTCGATAGATAATCTAGCGGATCCATTCACTAAGAACATAGCTCGAGATCAGATGTAAAAGTTGCTTGAAGGAATGGAAGTGAAATCCACATCTTAAAAATGTTTGTAGTGTAAACCCAACCATGATGAGTGGAGATCCCACAAACTTGGTTCAATGGAAAAACTAAACTATAAAAGTTTGGGTAAATAGATCTCTACGACCCTATTCCTTAACGACAAAAGTAGAGTTTATAATCTGTCACGTGGTGAGGATAAATCTCTGATTTTTAATGATTCTTTTGCAGGTCTTTGACTTGAGTATGACAGAATGCTGATTAGAAGAATCACCTATGTAAGCGAGAAGTGAGGGCCGCTTCTACTGTATGCTTATGAATCCAAAGAAGTTGTCCATGGCCAGAAACTGACACAAACGTGAGAACGGAAGAATTCTGAGACTTTAGTGGGTTGGTACTATTGTCTAGTATACACAAAGGGGAATAGTTCAAGAACTATGTTCACTAATCCGACGGTATACTCGATAGTATTAACTAAGGAGGGTTCAAGGCCACAAGTTACCTATCCCTATTCTCTATTATCTTTTAAGGATTGAACTATGTATTTGCATTCATGTTTTACGTTTTTTGGAGTTTCTCACTCATGTGGGGGATTGTTGTAAATTGGATTTATTCTAATTAAATGGTACAGCGAAAATTCGTGTTAACGAATTGTATAGGCTCGTTCTACGTGTCATGTAGATAATTATAGCCTTTTGAATTTCTCAAATCCATTTATTGGTGCGTGAGAAATGATGCTTGGAAGTTGAACGGTTGCTTAAGTGCAATTTCGTTTATCCCACATTGAATGATAGTCAATGTGGAAGGGAGTTTAAAATTAATTACATTTTTTTAGTGTACATCAAGTGGGCCAGAGAGTGTTGTGGGCTTTGTGTAAATAAAGCTCACGCGGGCTCTTGGACTTTGGTTCGTTCGTCCGCCTTCGGCGAAGCCGATGGCGGATCCGAGCCCGAGCCCGGACCGGGACCGGGACCTTGGACCTTGGTCCTGGGACTTGGGTCTTGGTTCTTGATTCTTGGGCAATTGGTGCGAATTGACTGGTCTGATTGTGGTGGTCCGTGTGTGGGGTCCTGGTTCCACCCAGGCTTTCCTTTTTGAACCTACACGCACCTGAGAAGTTGAGAAGCTTTTGAACTCACTCCTGACCATTACGAAAACGGCTACCTGACCGTTCAGACGTTACCAAAATGTACGAATTCAAACATGCAATGCATCTGCACGCTAAACCTGTCCAGGTTCATGCTGCCAGATGACTGCCTGTTTGAATGACTTAATGACGCCTTTAAGGATGTCATTAAGCAGGCTGTTACCTCCCGCTGGAACCCCTATAGAAGGGTGAGAGGCTCCAGTTCATTTCGCACCTGAAACACCTGAGAATACGAAGAACACACAACATATTGCATACACATATTTCTTCATTTTATTTCTTGCGTAGCTCAAACCATATTCATCCTGTTCGCCGGAGCTCTGGTATTAACGGTGCTGTTATACCAGAGACGTTAGTCATTTTATCTTTGGGGACGAATAGCCAAAAGCGAAGGGCACTACCGAGGCTATTTCGTCTTGCGGATAGAGTTCGACTCGACTAGACTATTCTTATAAATTCTGTTTTTCTTCTTTTTTCAGTTTTCGAGATATTTTGTTACATTCCTGTTTGTGCTCGAATCAGTAGTAATAGTTTCGAACACATTATAGTAAATGGTGAGCTCATTTTAATATTTATTTTTTAGTATAAACATTCAATCATTTCACATTAATTACAACAGAGAACGATATAGCTATATAAATAATGCACCTAACTAATATTGCTCTATAATATGTGGTTAAAAACAATACAATCTAACAACACTACCTAGAATATGTTGACAGTAATGCTACAATACAAGCTGACATCTGTATTAGACTAGATATACTGGATTAGAACTGATATCATATGATGTAGTTTAGTAGGTCCCAAGTAATAACAACAAATTTTTTTGCAATCTTTTATGAAATATGTTGCTAGTTTTTTGAGCGACCTTATAGCGACCTCTCAAAGACTTATATGCTCGGTGCTTATGCGACCTGGAATTATCAGATAACTAATTTCTTTATTATCATGCGACCTGAAATTATTATATCACAGTCTAATAGAAGCATCCCAATTTACCATGTTAATTAATTTCTGATTGCTTTTTTTTATTCTCTCTATGAATGTTTCTTCCATTTTTTTTTTTCTTTTGGTCCAACTCTCTCAATTGCTTTCTTCATTCATGTTGTTCCAGTTTTATTCATAAAACTTACTAAATTAGATGCTTCACAATATATATATATATAGTATATATATATAGTATATATATATATATATATATATATATATATATTTTGTGTGTGTGTAATTGAAAAACAAAATTCACGTTGCTTTTGTATTAATAATAAAATTAAAAAAAATAAGGAATAAGATAAGGTTTTCACGTTGTTGCTTGTATTAAAAATGAAATTTTAATCCAATATTTAATTGTGATTTATGGTTAATGTAAATAAAAAAGTGATTCTCATGTTTGGTGGAAAAAAAAGAAAACCATATAAGCTCTTTAAAGGCCGGCATATATGCATGAAAACTGGTCCAAAGCGCAGCCTAAATTATCACTTTAATTACCATTTCTTGATTGCTTTTTTTTTTCCCTTCATGATGTTTCTTTATTTTTTTTGTCCAACTTTCTCAGTTGCTTTTTATTAGCTAAGCTATGACGTAAAAAATTTCTCAATCTTCGCAAGCAATGACACAACACATTCTCAATCGAATGTTCATTAATGAGAGAGATTTTTTTTTTTTTTTTAAAGAAATGATAATTACGTGGTAAATTGGACTGCTCTTAAGGACCAACTTTTTAATATGTTAGTCCTTCCCTGGATCCCTTAAAATAATATTTCACTAATTAACTTTTTAGTTTTTAATCTAAAAAAGTGATTCTTTAACTTTAGATTTATATTAATTTGTGTTCAGATCAATGGAGTTTTGGTTATTTGCAAACATGTTATGAGTGTGTTTTTTTTCATAGAAACTCCTTAAAATACATTATAAGCTCTTATCTTCTTCATATATATGTACTGAAATATTACATTCGTGTCAAGTTTATATTAAAGCAGCAGAAGTTCAGGTGTACCCTATAATTTAATTTATTATCGCATATAATATATCATCACATATAACTAACATATATACTCACATATAACTAATCGAATGATAGATTTTTTGGGACCCTAAAATGGAAAATTAAATAAAAAAATAAAGAGATAAAACTAAAAATAGAAGATTAAACCCTAAAAATAGAAAAGTAAACCCTAAACTCTGAATTTTTATCACATATAATCGTATAACTATCATATATCATCACGTAAATAAATCATAATATTAGGTTAGAAATTTTTGAAAAATCAATACTTTTTAGTAAAAAAAAATGATACATTATAGTACAAAAATAATATATTACAGTACTGAGTCAAATAATCTAACGGGCTATGACATTTCAATTTGGCTTGACATAAAATTTTGTAGAATAAAAAGTTTATGTAGAATAAAAATAGGGGTAACATTCATGAGAAGGTGGAAAAAAAGCATGAGCCTCTTTGATGTGAGTGAAAATGCAAAGTATTATTTAGTTAATTATAAATTAAACCATTCATATGATGGTTCAGAGAAAAAAGAGCAGATGATTATGAACATTGAACCCTCAGATGCTACTTAGATGATTTTATATGTACAGCTTGAAGCGTATTTTTCCCGCTTGCTTGAAATCTTTTTTTGTCATTTTACATTATAAAGCCTTCATCGAAAGCTTTTTCCAAAAACACATAGAATGTGAATAAGTTTATTTCCAGAAAACTCTTGTATGCAAAAATGAGATGATTATTTTCTCTAGAATGGGTAAGCTATTTATAGATTACCAAAGTTTCAACTCAAAAAATATAACTGTAATTTGAATCATGTCGGACAAACATACACGTTTTTTTATGATTCAACTGAAACAACAAACAAACCTTTCACTTTTACCAGTTTCGAAAGAAAAATCATGATAGGTATCTAATCACTGAAAATATTTTTCTTGATGATATCAAAATATATATATATATATATATATATATATATATATATATATGGAAAATTCTATGGTGCCCCCAAGGTACCATACCCCATGTATTTTAAGCCATTAGATCTTTCCACTAAATAAAAACTAAAATGATCTAATGGTTAAAAAACATAGGGCATGGTACCTTTGGGGGTACTGTAGAACTTCCCTATATATATATGTGTGTGTGTGTGTGAAACTTACATATATGTTAAACAAAAAGATTTTTATCTTACATGTAAGTTTCGAGTTGACGTTTAATTTTCTGCTTGTTCGTATGTTTACTTGTTGAATTTTGAAAGTTTATAAACTTGTTAAAATATAAGAATTTTAATATCTGCTTAATTTAATATATTTTCTTTTATTATATATCTACCTAATTTAATATTTAACTTTTATTATATATTGTCTAATTCAATATTTCCTTTTATACTTTTATATAAAAATATAAAAGTCATATATAACTAGAAAAAATCTAAATTATCTTAATTAAAAGATAAATTACTTATAAAATAATATTAATACAAGCTTAATTATAAAAATAAACTAAATAAGTTGTATTAATGATAAAATTAAAATAATTTTATTCTTAGAATCTTAAATAATAAATATACATAAATTATGAATTATTTGTAATAACTTAAGTATGTAAATATTATTAACGAATTCAATCTAAATATAAGAAATATAAAATTATATAATAATTATTATTAACTAATATTGATTAGATATCGGTATAGTGCGACGCGGGTTGAGAATATGACATCTTTTGGATTTTTCTAAGTATGTAAATAAAAATTATTAATGAATTTAATTTAAACATTAAAATATATATGTATTTAATTATAATTAATTAATTAATTAATGCTTGATTTGTAGTTTGCCCGAACAGCAATTTTAGTGGTTTTGTAATCAAAATCGGATGATGTGGCACAATTCGATTGCTCCATGTCACCGATTTTTGTCACAAAACCACAAAAATCTAGTTTACGGGTCAAATTATCACAAATAATAGTTTGTATGGTAAACTGTGAAAGACGCAATAGTTTGAAGCGCAAAAAATAATTAATCTTAAAATTATTAACGAATTTAATCTAAATATCGAAATATGAAATTATTTATTAAAAAAAATCAATAATTATAAATAATGATTAGATATCGATACAAAACACGAGTTGAGAATACGGTATCTTTTAATTTTTATATAAGTAATATATCTATTAGGGTAATGAATGAATTATATAAATAGTTTACTCATTATATAGTTATTTATTAAATATTTTTTAAATTACACATGTCACTCTTATATTCTTAAGGATTACGAGTCTTTACAAGCGGTGCTTGAAGTAGAATTCCCCAACGTACATATATATAAAACAAGAAAAGTATTATTTTCTATACTTTCTATGGCTGTTTTTCTTGGGTATAAATGTAATCAGTACGAACCGCCAAGTCCCTTCTCATCATGCACTCATCTTCTCCGATTCCTTGGCAAATTTTATCAACTTCAGATTCCATTGCCTTAACCTGCTAACAAAATATACTCTCTTTAAATCCAAATCCAAACAGGGAATTGTACATCAAATAATAAGATGAGCAAATAAATAAAAAACAAAAAAAGAAAAAGAAGCATATTTGAGCATGAGAAACCTCATTTTTGGCATCCACATTATCATTAACAGTCGGTCCGGGACGAGCGGCAAAGCATAGAGAGAAGAATAGGAGTGCTACAACGAAAAAGGTCGTGGCCTTAGACATTTTTCTCAATTTCAATGCTGATTTTGATGGCTAGTTATCGAGATTGAACTTAGAAGTTGGATCAATTTATAGAGTTTTGACAAGGCATGGGACTTGTAAAAGCTCTACTGGCGTGAACTTGGAAGAGCAAAAAGGAAACTTTTGTATTTGATTCAAAGGGGGCAATCAATTATGTTGAAAAACAAATTTGACGAACTAATTGAAATAAATAATATTCTCCTACTATTTAAAAGAATCCAGAAGGATCCAACGTACGAGAGTGCACACGTCATCATCTCATGGAATTGCAGCTGCTACATGACAAGCCATAATTCCAACTTTTTTGCATAAACTCAAAAGTTTTATTTGTTTGTAGAAAAAATGGGCCTACATACATGGATCAATATATTTTAACGAAAAACAAAATAATACATAGCGATTAAATCATAAATAAGATACTTTTTTCCATGAAAGAGAACATAATATTAATTAGGAGATATTACAAGAGACTGCTAAATCGCCAAAAAAATTCTTCAACACAACCAGATTGTTCGAGTAAGAGGAGAACCATAACGAATGTCCTAAAATGCTATTGTTTTATGTAAATAATGTTTATGTAACTATTAAAAAAAATGTTGTTTGTTGACGGGCGATAGACGTCAGCAAACCCGTCAGCATCAATGCTGACAGGCGGATCCGTCAGTATATTTGTCAGCATTTGCTGACGGGTTTGCTACATCTAGCACCCGTCAACTACTGTGGGATTGGCAAGCACATACGACCAAAATGCTACAGAATGTATTATGATATATCAAGTGGTAAAATTGGTTGTGGGAGTCATCATTACAACAAATGACACCTATTGGAAGGACAAAAGTCGTTCCTACAAGTGTTGTTGTCTTTGCTTTTGATTTATAAGAGCGACATGTCGTTCCAAAATTGTCGCTCCTATAGGCATTTGCCTGTATATCTATAGGAACGACTTTTGTCGCCCCTGTATCTTATATACGAATAGGAACGATAAGTCGTTTCAAAATTGTCGCTCCTATAGAACTCTACCTGTATATGTACAGGAACAACTTTATGTCGCTCCTGTATATTGAATACAAAGAGGAACGACAAGTCGTTCCAAATGTTGCTCCTATAGACTTTTGCCTGTATATCTATTGGTACAAGTTTATGTCGTTCCTATAGCTTAAATAACCAATAGGAACAACAAATCGCTCCAATAGTGTTACACAAATTAGAGCAGCCATTCATTCCTATTGATTYTGCACCTATTCAACCAAAATTTTGTTCCAATTCATAAATAACTCAAAATAAATTGYCATTAAGCATATACATTCCAACAAGCAACTTGTACACGTCAAATTACATCAACCAATCCTATTAGTTCCAACATTAGATAGAGTATTTAAAACGATTATACACTTCATTTATAAACATATAATTGTGGATTGATTAAAATAAAAAACCACAAAGCACAAAAAAATACAAAAATATTAAAAAAAATATAATACATAAAATTACAATTTTCCTTTCCATTTGAGTGTGCATATGATGTGCATTAGCAAATTTCTATTATTTTATTTCGAAAATACACACAAAAACAAACAAACTATTGGAACGATATAACCAAGATTCTGGAAGGACATGTCCTTCCAATTACTTCCAAACACAAGAATCTGCTCCTGCCTTGTCATAAT
>BMAC01000117.1:615650-637062 GCA_014905375.1 Phtheirospermum japonicum
AGACTTTTGCCTGTATATCTATTGGTACAAGTTTATGTCGTTCTTGTAGCTTAAATAACCAATAGGAACAACAAATCGCTCCAATAGTGTTACACAAATTAGAGCAGCCATTCATTCCTATTGATTGTGCACCTATTCAACCAAAATTTTGTTCCAATTCATAAATAACTCAAAATAAATTGACATTAAGCATATACATTCCAACAAGCAACTTGTACACGTCAAATTACATCAACCAATCCTATTAGTTCCAACATTAGATAGAGTATTCAAAACGATTATACACTTCAACACCATTAGCTAGAGTAGTCAAAACGATTCAAAACATTATACACTTCAATACCAAACTAACGAGAAGATCCACCATGCTCGTCCGCACCACGAGAAGATCCACCATGCTCGTCCGCACCACGAGACTCATCATCATCGACCATATCCTCTATCTCAACTTCTATCCCAACTTTTGCCTTAAGAAGATTAATGATCTTCGACATTTGTTCAACCTTTAAAATAAGAAATTATTCATAAAAATACATTAATCTCAAGAATATTCCAAATTCAGCATATTTCTTAAGTTTGTATTCTTTTAGCAAATACCCCCTCTCGAGAGTGCGATTTGTAAAATAGATATAAGTATGAAGGGGGTATTTGTAATTTTATAAGATAGATGAATTTGTTTTTGTAATCAGATTAAACCTCATGGTAATTGTTGGAATTAAACCTTAACTAGTATAACAAAAGCTTAAACTTTCTGGGTCACAGCAACTACAAGTCTACAATATGTTTAAGAACAATACATGGAATAGGTTGGATTCCAAATTCTAGACACAATAGTAATTATAAATAAATAACAGAAGTTTCTTATGCAAAAAGTTGCTGGCATATTATGAAAATTTCAAATATTTACATTTAAGGTGGTATCAGAATACGTAGAACAAAGTGCTTTCCCAAATATAATCGACAGTAATTAAAATAACTAATAAATAAACTTATAAACGACATTGCAAATTTTCGGAACGACAAACCGATACTCTGGAAGGACATGTCCTTCCAATTACAAGAAAAAGGATTCACAACCAACTCATGAAATAGTTATATGTTCAAAATTTCATAAAATTATCTAACATTGTTCAAGATTTCATGAAATATAATACAAAACAAACACATGAGGCAAGATTCACAACCAATTCATCTGTCATTTTTTGAAAACTTCTTGAAATATAACACAAATATAAACATAGGAGGTATGGAGAAAAATTGAAATTACCTTTGTCTTCTTCAAGAGTGATTACAACAACTGGAGATTCTGGAAGGACATTCAAACCTTCTGGAAGGACAATTCGTTCCAGGTACAACAACCGGAAATTACTTATGCTCAAAGATTAATTTGAAGAGGAGAAATTTGTAAGGAGGAGAAGGTTTCGGGCGGCTGGAAAGAAAAGAACAAAACCGAAATGAGGATAAGGAGCTGTACCCAAAACCAAAATAATATTGAAAAGTGGGGGGAAGGTGAATATTAGGTGGAGTGTATTAAATGAGGTAAGTGTTATATTGGAAGGACATTTTATTAATAGGAAGGACATGTCGCTCCAAAAAATGCACCATTAAATTGATGCTCTGTGGAACGAAAATTATATTTATAGGAACGACATTGTTATTTATAGGAACGATAAATGTCGTTCCAATAGATAACTGGACCTACAGGAACGACTTTTTTATGTCGTTCCTATATGTGTAACCTATAGGAATGACAAATTTGTCCTTCCAATTTTGTCCTTCCAGTAGGTGTCATTTGTTGTAGTGCATAGAGGAATTCCCTCCAAAACTCTAAAAATCCGAGAGGACACGAAGAACAGAAGAAGATATGGGTAAAGAGAAATGAAGCGGTAAGCTACTCAACTTTTTGTGCGTTGAAAGTCAATCACTTCAAGACCTGGTACTTTGATAGTAGATGTTCTCGCCACAGGACTAGTGAAAAAACATTCATGTGTAATATTATAACGATGTAGAACACTTAAGTCACTTTTGGAGACAGAGCAAGAAACAAGGGTGTTGAAAAAGGCACTTTATGTGTAAAACGACTGCTTAACTTTGATGATATTCTCCTCTCGACAATTTGAAGGCTAACCTCATTAGTATAAGTCAATTGTGCGATCAGAACATGAAAGTGAAGTTTGACAAAGGAGCATGTCGAGTTTACGATCAAACCAACAAACTGTGCTTATAGGGCACAGATCATCCAATAATTGTTGTGTGTTCAAACAAGACAATATTTGTCACCTCTCGTCAATCGATGAAACTAAGGCATCACATCAAAAATTGGGTCACATAAGCTATGCACATCTCTAGAATCTATCACGAATCGGTAGTTAGAGGAATGCTAGAACTAAAGAAGAATCAAGGAGTTTGTAGTCCATGTCAGTTGGGCAAACAGATAAAAGATAACCATTCGTTGGTGCAAGATATCAATATTAAACAAATCATGGAGTTGTTATACATGGATTAATGAGAACCGTTCATTTAGAGGGAATTGGATATAAAAGATACATTTTTGTCTGTGTGGATGACTTTTCTAGATTCATGTTGGTTGAATTCTTGAGGGAGAAATCAGGATCATTTGAAGGGCGTCCCATGCGTCTTTCGCAAATTCGCAATTCTTGATCACTTTGTAATAATTTGTATCGACATGTCCGCACAGGGTATTAATAGTTTTAGAGTTCCAATTTGATAAGGCTACTTCATTATCCGTCCAGTCTTCTTCTCTCTTGTATATGGTGTCACCATCGGCATCAGTGACACGAGATTTCTGCCATCCAACAAGGATGGATCGCCAAGATCGTTCGTCGATGTTTTTGATGTGCCACCGCATCCTCTGTTTCCAGAGGGAGTAGTTATCTCCATTGAGGATTGGAGGTCGCGGAGTCCCTTGAACGTCCATCATGACAAATCTACAAAACAAGGATCGAAATACTTAGAGTTAAGTACCCAGCTCTGGTGCCAATTGTAGTTTTATAGAATTGTAACTTAGAAAAATGATGTTAGGTTTAGTGATAGACGCCACCAGACCTAACATCAACTGAATCTCAGAAACGGTAGCGGAAAATATAAACACAGTAAATTAATTTAAGTTTGCAAGTAATCGTGCTTACGAACTTGGGTGTACAAACCCGAAAAATATATTACTTTTCAACGTTTAAGATCAATACAAATAATAAAAACTAATATATGAAAAAAATAAAACAAATTGTATCAAACTCTTGATACACAAAATACTCGTCGCTTCTTCTTGAGATGAATTCCTCAGTTGGTTACGCAACCTAGAAATCCCCTTAGTTCAGCAACGTAGCTCCGAGTATTACTTTGCGTGTTCTGCTTCAAGGATATGTGCGTCGTGTCTTCGTCTATTTTCTTCTTGTGTCTTCACTCCTTATATAATTAAACAAGACTCCTAGTCTTGTTAAACTAGTTAGATAAGTATTTAGGAAACTAAATAAAGTCCTAAACTCTAACTAGGAAAGAAATTTAGTGTCCTAAAATACTTTGTGTCCTAAGAAAGGCAAACTACAAACAAGAAAAATTATTGTTGAAAATAATATTCCCAACAATCTCCCCCTTTTGCCTTTCTGGACAAAACCACCAAGACGCACCAAAATGTTCGAAGACTCCCCCTAAATTAAAACTCCCCCTAAATTGAATCTCCCCCTTAATAAGATCGAACTAGAAGTACGAGTCTTCTCTCTTTTGCCAAACGAACCATCCACGTCTTCTACATCTTCTCCCCCTTTTTTGTTCTGAAAGAAAAAGGACATCAAAAATGAGTCCCGAAATGCCTGGTGCTGTGCAACCTGGTTATCAAACAAATTAAGCTGGGCTCGGACAACCAGAGCAGAAAAATGAACCATGTTGGAATGGATGTTGGGAACACTAGAACCATCACCAGGCATGACACCAGCTCGAAGAGGCGCCTCGGTGCCTAAAGAAGGTAATCAGATTATGCTTCACGAAAACATCACTGGGGATTTGGCGCTCAGTAATCATGCCTCGATTTTAAAATCCCAAGAATAGCTCTTCAGCTTCACTCGTCAATGATTTATTCATTTTTGTGTGTGTTTTTCGTATGTTTTTGCATTTTAATTTGTGTGATTTTATGGGTTTTTAGGTTCTTTTATTCGTATTTTTCTTCTTTTTAGTATTTCGTGTTTTTATTTCGTTTATTATGTTTTGTGCTTAATTTCATAGATTGCAGCTTAATTGCGCTAAATTTTCTTTATTAGTAGTGTAACGAGCTGAAGAACGCTGTTAAAAAGACGCATTTAAGGATGCTCGAATTGAAGAATTGGAATGACGAGAAGAAAACGAGCTTTCCGGCGAAAATTGGCAACTTTTGGAAACTACCAGGTTTTCTAGAACGGTCATATTCTGTAACCGTTCTAGTATCCCGTGCCGCACAGCCCTGCCCACGCCTGCCGACCCCCACGCGCGTCGCCCGACTAGGCGCTCGATAGCTGCCGACCGCTGCCAGTTTCTAGAACGGTAGACCCTGAAACCGTTCTAGTATCACGCGTCGATTGCTGGACGCGTTTTTGACTCATTTTTAGGGTTTCTTTTTGCCCAAGACTTCCCACAACTATAAATACCCACCTATAATCCAAATTTCAGTATGCCTCTGACCCTAAGAACTTACCAAATACATAATTCTAGAGTTTGGAGTCGGATTTAACACAAAAACGCGGAGATTGAAGATTCGACGAAGATGCGTTCCAGAGCCGTTCGACGTTGCCAACTCGTTTCCATCCATTTTTCAGCGTATTTCTGTGGAGAACTCGAAGAACTTACTGCATCTACTACATTTAATAAGTTTCTTATTCCTTTTTCATGTTTTTCAAGCTTTCATCATAGTTTTTATACTTTAGATCATAGTTTATCTTTACGTTTTCTTACGTTCGTTTTTGGATCTGAAATTCGCTGAACCTTATATGATTCTAATTCTCTGATTTTTTTCAGTTTTTATGGTTTATGTTTGGATGTTGGAGACTTGGATTGATTAATGAAGTTCATGAGATCTTGTTTACATGTTTTGCTCGTTTTTATGCATCAAGTTTGTCGTTTATTCATGTTCGTTGATTTTTATGCATGCTTTTAGATTTTTTTAGGTTAATTAGTTTCATTTATGAGTTTTATGCTGCTACGTTTTGAAGTTTATTATTGAGTTGTTGCTTGTTTTGGATTTTATTTGAATTTCTTATTAGTTAATTAATTAGTAATTGATTTAGGTTTTAATTTGTTAATTATTCGCTTAGGTTAATTGCTTGAGTTTATGAATTTATATATTGCTGCATTTTATTTTTAATATTGAGTTCTTGCTTTGATTTGAATTTAAATTGAGTTTTTAATTAATTAATTAATTAGTAATTTAATCTAGYTTTTRAATTTGGTTAATTTRATACTTTCAATTTTAGTTAATAATTTAAGGTTAATTAATTCAGCGTTTTAACTTCAATTTTGAGTTTTTAATTCTTGCATTTTTAATTCGTAGCTTATACTTTTRGAAAATAAAAACAACCAAAAAAARGTGATCGTGTGTTTTAATTATCGTGATTAAACAAARGTTGAAAWTTCCGAATTTCAATCCTCGAGAGATCGACTCGTGTCCAACTTGCCACCTACAATTGCTCCGTTCTCTTGCGGACGAGATTTTTATTTTAAATAAAAAATAGGTGTAAAAAGTTTGGATCAGTCAAGAACCTCGTGGAGATTGGTTCCATGTCTTCAATCTCGACGGCTTGAGACGGAGCCACATCAAAGATTGTAGCCAATGTAACTGGGATACTTTCAGATAAAATGGAGGTCGACTTAGTGGTTGGGGAAGGAACAGGATCAACAGCAGGCGATGTTGGAATCCGTGACAAATCACTGGAACCAACATCATCAATCGGGTCAGCAGCAGGCAAGGGAACCTTTCCCTTCTTCTTTGTGGCCTTCTTGGAAGGTCTAAGATCAAGGATAAGTATCTCATCACGGATAAAATCACGCCGGCAGGGAGCTCTGGGAATTCGCTCAGAGAGGACATCCTGTTGCAATTTTCAAAAAGAAAACAAAAAACAAAGGCAATTTGAGAGAGACTCTGAAGAAGTTGAGAGTTAGAGATTTTTAATTGCAGAAGGATTAAAGAGAAGTGGAATAAAAACGGTAATAAATCCTAATTTACCAATTATCCATTTTTTAACCCACAAAAGATTTTCTTTCCATTCAAAAACCCCACTCCCCCTTAATTTAGGACACATGATCTCCACTCAAACAACCAAGAACCAAACCAAATCACACATCCCTACAATTGCATAAAACTGAATTAGAGCTGGGACTTTGAACCATCACCATAGAACGTATAAAAAGCGTACAAAGTGAAAAATCTAAAATTCATATCAATCTTATATTACCTGCCCAGCATAGTCGATCACAACGCCACTGAAATAATCAAATAACTACATCCTCAAAAAAAATCAAGAGACGTCATAATAAGAAGCAAACATGAGAAACAGAACACTCAGCAATACAGGCAAATTCACAAAATATGAATGTCTTAAATTATACCTAAAAGTATGACCTAGAAAGGTTAAAAAAAATTCACATTAAGATTTTTAGAGATTTTGATCAGTGTTGCTTTTCATGACTGATGACATTAGACCCAACATTTCATAAGGTGAAGTCAATGAAAACAAACCCCTTAACCCAAGTTAATGACAACGTCAAAATCTCTCAATAAGGTGAGATTTAAAGATCAAACCTTTAGTCTAGACTTTCTTCATCTTTTTAAGATTTGAAGAGAATTATTATATCTTCAGCAATTACTGTTAACACCTTTTGTTTTTAGACCTAGGAGAAAACCTATTTCTGCGGGAGAGTTCCACAATCACCTAAACGAAGAGGTTAGTCTTTTTGTCATCACTTTTATTACAACACATGATCTTATTTCTCTTTAAATCAGACTCAATGCATTCGTATGATGTATGAAAAAGAAAATATAAATGCATGCAAACTATACAGATGTTATGACTGATGACATCTTTGGGCATCATAACATCAAACCCAACATGGACTAGATAATGCACATTACGAGATCTCTTTTCAAACGAGAGAAGGTCTCTAAATCTAATGCTTTTGTGAATATACCATCACTCTGACTGTCCGTCCCTACATGTTCAAGACTTATTATCTTTATCTCAACTAAGTCTCGGATGAAGTGATACCTGATGTCAATGTATTTTATACGAGAGTGCTGAACTGGATTTTTTGAGATGTCAATTGCGCTCATATTATCACAGAGTACGGTCAAAATACTGTTATGGAGACCGTAGTCCTCAATCATCTGGTTCATCCATAAAAGTCGCGAACACGCACTTTCAACTGTAATGTATTCAGCTTCAGCAGTAGAGAGGGATATACAGTTTTGTTTCTTACTGTACCAAGAAATCAGGTAACTACCCAAAAAGAAACATCCTCCAGTGGTACTCTTCCTATCTATGATATCACCTGCCCAATCTCTACTGAATTGATCCAGCTCTTCTTGCACAGCCTTGATCTAGAAATCATCCTTTAGAGCATCCTCTACTTGCTTCGGCTCTGTCTCAGCAAGAAACAAGGTTTCTCGAAATTGAGAAACAATTAGTGGATAAACAGACATATCTTACCATTTCCTTGAAGTTTATCTGTCTCTTCTTCGTACTCCTCTCATCAAGATCACCAATAATTTGACCGGTTGGATGATTCTTTTGAACTCTTGAGGGAATATCTCTTTGATAAAGATCAATTTGATTTTCAGGATCCTCATCCTCTGATTTTGAATCAGATTCAGGACCCACCCGGGAAGGAGTTAAAACTGGAGTCAGCTCGCCAGTTTCATTATTGCCAGTCTCTTCCTGAGTCGGTGTTGGGTTCAGTGACATGCCACCAGACCCGTCACCACCTGCAGCAGCAGCTTTATCCTTGATCAAACTTTCCACCATCTTGTACCTGCAGAACACATCATCAATTATTTGGTAACAATTGTCAGAAGTCCTCTGACCAGTTAGAATACATGCATTTTCTACACCGTAGACCTCGCATTTTTCTCGTGTGAATTTTACACTAAATCCGCCATCACACAACTGACTAATGCTTATCAAATTAGCAGTCAGTCCTTCAACGAGTAGCACATTTTCCAGCTTGGCAATACCTGGAACATGGAGTGTTCCTTGACCAATAATCTTTCCATTGGCGCCTCCACCATATTTGACCTTTCCTCCTTTGAATTTTACAATGTTCGACAAAAGTTCTTCAGATCCGGTCATATGTTTGGAGCATCCACTATCAAAGTACTATGCTCCAAAATGTGGGATTTTAGAGAGGTATAGATCATGTTACACTTGACCTCCCCCTTTCTTACCCCAGACTCGTTTCAACTTGGTGTTGACAGCTTGAGTCCCATCACGAGTCCCAACATCTTGTCTGATCCTTTGAAAATGACTTTTCTTCCCGGTTCTCTTCCAGCAAAAGGGGCGAATGTGGCCATGATCGCCACAGTGGTGGCAAACATACTGCCTTCTTCTCTTCTTATGGCACTTGACAGTCTCTTGGTTGTGGCTGACTTGATATGATTGTTGCTCCGGCTTGTAACCAATTCCATGCCTTGAAGTTTCTGGATACGATATGTCCAAAATTTCATCTAGTTTCGTCTTTCCCTTGTTGAGGTTTGAAATTGTATCTTGAATCTTTTTTAGCTCAGCCCTTACTGGTTCCAATTCTGAATCTTTACTCGTAAGAGATGTCTCCAACCGGGTAATGATCTTCACTTGATCATCCTTCTCACGGGTAAGCTTTTCAACCTTAATCATAAGGGTCTTCACTTTTAAAACCTGATTGCTCTAGTTGGCAAACAGTTCATCATACTCCACGCACAACCTTTTATAATTGTCGAGAGAATCTTCAACCTCAACATTTAGGCACAGGGTGTTGGAATTGATGTTGTGAACTCGAATGTCGTCATCCCAGGCAACATGAGCAAAAAGTGCAGGCACTGGCTCAAAAGAGTCAGAATCACTTCCATCTTCATCAAATTCCTTTGCAATGAAATATTTTTCCTCAACGTGTTTGCACACTCATTTTTATAGTGTCCCCAGACCTTGAACTCATGGCATTGAACTTCACTAAGCGGCTTGGGGGAGTTACCAGTATTTGACTCTAAAGGTGAGAGCTGAAAGTTGGACAACTTTCTTCGAGAAGACTTTAGAGGTGGTGTCTCCATCATAAAATTTGATGCTTTCCCTCCAATATTGTTCTTTATCCTCATGCAACGGTTGAATTTCCGAGTAATGAGAGACACTTCTTCCTCTCCAAGTGTGGTTTTTTCAAGTTTATCAAAAAGCTCTCTCCAATCAGTATCTTCATCTTCATCATTTGAGTTAATATCGGAGGTAAGAGTGACATTTTTCTCCTTCAAGTAGTAATTTAGATGCTCCATCTCGAATGTCTTGAGCGATCCAACCAACACATCATAGTTCAAGTTGTCAGTGTTCTTGGATTCTTCAATGGCAACCACCTTCATGCTGAACTTCTTTGAGATGGATCTGAGAAGTTTTCCAACAAGGCGTGCATTGGACAAGGGCTCTCCAAGGTTTCCACATTCATTCGTGATGTCCGAGAGTCTCATGGCATAGTTCACAATAGACTCTTTTTCATCCATTCTCATGGGCTCAAACTTTGTAGTGAGCATCCTCAAGCGAGATTTCCTCACACTCGGAGTCCCTTCACACACCCTTTGAAGGGCGTCCCATGCATCTTTCATAGACTCGTAATTCTTGATAACTTTGTAATAATTTGTATCGACATAGCCGCACAGGGTATTAATAGTTTTAGAGTTCCAATTTGACAGGGCTACTTCATTATCCGTCCAGTCTTCTTCTCTCTTGTATATGGTGTCACCATCAGCATCAGTGACACGAGGTTTCTGCCATCCAACAAGGATGGATCGCCAAGCTCGTTCGTCGATGTTTTTGATTTGCCACCGCATCCTCTGTTTCCAGAGGGAGTAGTTCTCTCCATTGAGGATTGGAGGTTATGGAGTCCCTTGAACATCCATCATGTCAAATCTACAAAACAAGGATCGAAATACTTAGAGTTAAGTACCCTGTTCTGGTTCCAATTGTAGTTTTGTAGAATTGTAACTTAGAAAAATGATGTTAAGTTTCGTGATAGACGTCACCAGACCTAACATCAATTGAATCTCAGAAACAGCAGCGGAAAATATAAACACAGTAAATTAATTTCAGTTCGTAAGCAATCGTGCTTACGAACTTGGGTGTACAAACCCGAAAACTATATTACTTTTCAACGTTTAAGATCAATACAAAATAATAAAAAGTAATATATGAAAAAAAAATAATACAAACTGTATCAAACTCTTGATACACAAAATACCCGTCGCTTCTTCTTGAGATGAATTCCTCAGTTGGTTACGCAACCTAGAAATCCCCTTAGTTCAGCAACGTAGCTCTGAGTATTACTTTGCGTGTTCTGCTTCAAGGATGTGTGCGTCGTGTCTTCGTCTGTTTTCTTCTTGCGTCTTCACTCCTTATATAATTAAACAAGACTCCTAGTCTTTTTAAACAAGTTAGATAAGTATTTAGGAAACTAAATAAAGTCCTAGACTCCAACTAGGAAAGAAATCTAGAGTCAGGCAAACTACAAACAAGGAAAATTATTGTTGAAAATAATATTCCCAACAATCTGAATATACATGAGATTCACTACCAAGTACCACTACTGTGGGATTTCCAGGCACATACGATCAAAATGCTACAAAATGTATTATGATATATCAAGTCGTAAAATTGGTTGAATCATAGAGTTATTCCCTCCAAAACTCTAAAAACCCAAGTGGACAGGAAGAATAATGGTCAGAAGAAGATATAGGTAAATAGAAATGAAGCAATAAGCTACTCAGTTTTTTATACGTTCAATGCTAATCATTTCAAGACCTGATACATTAATAGTGGATGTTCTCATCACATGACCGGTGAAAAATCATTCTTGTGCGATATTATCACGATGTAGAATAATTATGTCACTTTCCAGGATGGAGCAATAAACAAGGGTGTTGTAAAAGGCACTTTATGAGTAAAATGACTGGCTAACTTTGATGATATTCTCTTCATACAATTTAAAGTCTAACCTCATCAGCATAAGTCAATTGTGTGACCAGAACATGAAAGTGGAGTTTGACAAAGAAGCATGTCAAGGTTACGACCAGACTAGCAAACTTGTGCTTACAGGGCACAGATCATCGAATATTGTTATATGTTCGAACAAGATGATATTTGTCACCTTTCGTCCATCGATTAAATTGAGGCATCACATCAAAAATTGGGTCACATAAATTATGCACATTTCTAGATTCTGTCATGAATCGGTAGTTAGAGGAATGCGAGAACTAAAGAAGAATCAAGGAGTTTGTGGTCCATGTCAGCTGGGCAAACAGATAAGAGAAAAGCATTTATTGGTGCAGCATATCGATACCAAACAAATTATGGAGTTGTTACACATGGATTAATGGGACCCATTCACATAGAGGGCATTGGAGATAAAAGATACATCTTCATCTGTGTGGATGAGTTTCCTAGATTTACATCACTTGAATTCTTGAGGGAGAAATCAGAATCATTTGCTACTTTTAAGAAACTATGCTTGAAAACTGAAATCGAGAAAGATAGATATATTGTTCGAGTCAAAATGGACCATGGAAAAGAATTCGAGAATGGAAGCTTTCATGAATTTCACGGCTCTTGAGAAATTGCCCATGAATTCTCTGCCCCAATCACTCCTCGACAAAATACGGTGGTGGAAAGGAAGAATCAAATACTGCAAGAATTTGCGAGAGTGATGCTTGCATTCAAAAATATCTCTCAATGATGGTGGGCGAAACTATAATTACTGCCTACTAGCTAATTAATCGTGTTTTCCTTCGTCCAGATACCAGTGTCACTTCTTATGAAATATGGAGAGGGAAGAAATCAAATGTGAGCCATTGTCATATGGTTGTTTGTTTTTATGTGGCACTTGTTGTGTACATATTCGACAAGTACTAGTTGAATGGTCATCTACTTTTGCAGGTTTGTGATCAAAAGCCAAAGTGGGAGATTGTAAAGTTATGTGATTGGCATAATTGATCACGAGCAAGTTAATGATTATGTTTAGATTCATTGTTCCAACATGTAACTTTTCTTATTGACTAATTGAATTAACAGCCTAAGTTCATTGGAATTATGTTTGTTTGATTTGATTGTACTTTAAGATGATTGATATTAATTGATTTAATATAAATATCCTACTCAAGAAAATCGTTAAAAGGACGCAACTGGGAAATAAAATATGTTTATTGAAGTAGCAATAAATCAAGTTAGTTTGTGAAGAAGGACAAGTCAACTTTGCAAAGTTAAAGAAAGATATTTGAATATACTTTTTTACAAGCATCAACTCTCTTGGCTTGTGATTATTCGAGTTAAGGAAAGATTTTTGAAAACTCTTTCATCAGCCCTCTAGGCCTGCAATCATTCTTATTAAGGAAATATTCTTTTGAAAATTCTTTCCTTGAAAATACATTAGCACAGAAGACTTTTAAATAATCTTCTTTTGTGTACTATTGAGATACATTTTTTTATAGAGAGAAAAATAGCAAGAGATTTAGTTTAGTTTCATATATACTTGAAATAATATATCCAAACTAGTTAGGTTTTTATAAGACACAATAATCACTATACTGATCAACGAGAAAGTTGTAGCATCAAATTGAAGGGAGTTCAAAATGTTGTTCAAGAAAACTAGAGGAAGTCCGATTTACTGCTCGACCAACAGGAGGTTGCTGGTGGTGTTAATTAAGAGGTACAATTAAGTCAATATACAAATAGTTTCATTGTGTGTACTTGTATAATATCTCTGTGTTAATCAATAAAATACAGGAGGAAATGGAGAGTCTTTCCTTGTTAAATTAATTTTATTAATTTCATTTAAATTTAATTTATTTTTAAATTTATTATTCGACCAATACGTGCATAATAGCATGTATTCTAATCTTACACTTGGGAACAAGACGGCTTCTTTCCTCAATAAATTCAATAATATTTATATTAACGAGTTAAATAATACTTTTTCATGTTTACAGTTATTGTTAGTTTTTCATATATATTAATACATGATCCTTTTGATCAACGAGCCTGGTTCCCACGCTTCGTCTTACAAATAAAAATTTTTGGTGTTTTGGTTACTTATTTATCATTTGAGCATAATATTTACCTAATTTAATATTTTTTTTTTATATTTTGCCTAGTTTAGTTTTTTAATTTTATTATAATTATATAATTTAAAAATTTTCTTTTTACTATAATTTTCGAAATCAAATATTTTTTTCTCCAAATAAAAGAAATATAAATATTTTATATGTAATTTTTTTAAAAAAGATCTAAATTAATTATCTTAATAAAATATAAATTACATGTAAGATAATATTAATTGAGGAAAATACTTAATTATGGAAATTATAAATAACCAAATAAGTTGTATTTATAATAAAAGTTAAAATAGTTTTATTAATATAATCTCAACTGTTCTATATAAGTAAATTATGAGTTATTTGGAACAAAATAAGTATGCAACTTAATATTATTAATGTATTCAATCTAAACATAAAAGATAAAATTATAAAAAAGTTATACAATACGACACGGGTTGAAAATACGATATTTTTTGAATTTTATAAATACGTAATTAAATATAAAATTACTTAATATTAATAATTAATAAATACAGATTACACGTGGGTTGGAATATAACATCTTTATTTTTCTAAGTACGTAAATAAAATTACTAATGGTTTAATCTAAATACTAAAATATAAATTATTTAATATTAATAATAATTAGTAAATAATGAATAGAAATTGGTACAATACATTTAGTTAAGAATACAATATTTTTTTAATTTTTGTTTTTAAATCTTAAATTTTATAATTATTATAAATATTTTTGTAAATTCCATGTAAATCATTGGTATTAAACTAGTTTAGTACAACTATTTTTTTTCGTGAACTTGTTGGCTGACGGACTAGGCCTGTTTAAATTATCTAGGCCCACAAAACTTTAGCCAAATAGCCCGACAAAAATCTAGCACGAGCACGGGCTGGCCCGATTGACATCTCTATTAAATAATTAGAACTCAGAAAAGAAAAACAAGACGCCGTAAAATCTCCAGCTCTCAACTTGAATTGCGCCGGGTATGAATTAAAACTTGTTTTTATTAACCTGTTTATGTCTTCAATGGTAGAAAACGATTGACTTATCCCGTATGATGAGACTGTGTTCTCATCTCTCTCACAGGTCAATTGCAATTTTAGTAGTGTAACTATACGAGTGTTCATGTTCAAAAATCTTAATTAGTAGTATTCATCTTTGATAAACTCTAGTATTTGATCCTTAAGTTCGCCAAAATTATCAAAATGCTCGGAATTATTCACATAATTCGCATGTGAACGCAATAATAATAATAATAATAATAATAATAATAATAATAATAATAGTAATAAATAAATAAATTATTATTTTCAAGGGGGAAGTATAAGACTTGCCCTTTGTTTAATAGATTTTCTCCTAGACTTATTTTTTGCCGTTTCAAATATTCTAATCCCCTTTAAATTTTCAAATATTCAAACAGAATGGACTGCCAAAACGTGAGGACTCGAATCGATTTCCTACAGTACCTTGACAAAGACATCTTCATCAATATATCAAGTCTTTTAGATGGTCCGGTCGATCTAGTTCGAGCGATCTCCGTCTCGCGCTCTTGGCGCCATTTTGGTGAGTTATATTTGGATAGTAACTTTTTTTCTCTCTATCTTTAATTATATTATTGATTGCATTCTCCTTTTGCGCAATGTGGTCGGTGTAGTTAAGACAACGGACGAGCCGATAGATTTAGCTAGCGTGGGCCCCAACTACGACTTGAAACACAAGTTGCTAGAGAAGGAGCACGAGGTTTATGTGCCTTTACTTCTTGTTATAACAGAATCTACTAATACGTTTTCGACCAAACAATGCACGGGACCCGTGATTTGTTCTTCTACAAACATTAGTTATCATAAGGATCCGACGGACCAATTTATTTGGAAGCTATCATTCGAGAATTCAGCGTGCGAACTTGGGCCAAGTTCCTGGATGATTACTGAAATTACATTTCAACCTAAAGAAGGTAATTACGATCGTACATTAATAATTAAATCATTTTTTTGATATTGAAGTTGTTTTGGAATTTATACATAACTTTATTTGTGTGTGTGTCGCCGGGTGATGATATAATATGGTCGGAAATAACCGCGAAATTTCGACTCGGACATCGTAAATACCCGATAGAGATTCAAGAAGGACACCAATATTCTACACCGCCAATGCCTGACGAAAACGAGTTTGTATGGGCTTACGAATCACCAGTGTGAAAAATTGTAAACTTGCCACCGGTAAGGTTATAAGCTGTTTGCTGACATATATATATTTGCAAATATTTCTCAATAAAAAAGATATACGACTCTTGTTATGGTTCCTTGGATAGGAGTATGGCCGGAACCAGTTCTTTGTGCTGGCGGATATTTCCAGATTGAGATGTCCCGTTGGGATGATATAGAACAAAGTGAGAGAATATTGGAGTCATGGTAAGTTCTATATATTCCAATTTAGAGTACGTAGCGTTTTAATATTAGTCCAACATCTTTTAAGTTCATAGCCAACAATAATTTCCAATGATAGAAAACTCGTAATAATTTCATATTAATTATTATATGAATGTTGCAGTATACATCCTACGCTTTGGGGGCGTGAGTTGAGTCCCGCGTTTGAAATCGAGAGGCTACCACCATATGATAAGTTATTGCTTATGTTGGGCGCGTAGCCGACCGTCGAACGACTCATGGCTGATTGGTTTATTTAAGCGCAGCAGAACGCCAAGGGGCAGTTTGTCCTTTTCGAATTTTCTTTTTTGTCGAGCTTGGTCAAAGGGCCCGGACAATGGTCAACTCTGTCCGTAGTTAGCCCAAAACAGCCGCTTCTGTTTCTACTTTCCGGCCCGTCCCAATAACCACCCGCAGCGGCTCACACCGGTCGCTACCTGAAACACTGGAAACACAAAATCAGTGGGAGACGAAATGGAGGAAACGGATAAAGAAAATAAGGATAGCAGTAAAAAACAAATGAACGATAAACCCCCTTTTACGTGAGGTCGCCGGAACAAGGGGCGAATAGTAGATCTGGAAAAACCACGGCTCAGATCTCCACAAAATCGGCCCCCTTTCTACACAACACAGTAAACCGGCTCCCCGTATTCCCACAACCGCCGCCGGCAGGCGCTGGTCGCGCCTTGGACCACGACCCAAGGCGGCACACCGGGAAAACCCCCCGTTGACTCGAACCCCAGCCCCAAGCTCACACGCTCACACTCACTCTCGGGGTATGACGATATCTTCACGAGCACAGCCCGATTCTCCGGCAAGGGAGGAGAATCAGAGGAAGAAAAAGACCAAAGATAGAGAGAGAGAGAGCAGCCGAAGAGAGAGAGACGGAGAATACAAGTAAACAGCTAGGGTTCGGTGAATTGGGGTTATAAGGAGGGAAGCAATGGTCCAAATCAAAACCACAAGATGGGCGGCCAAGATTAAGTCGTAAGCGGATCCGGATCGCCCGACCCGGTTGAATCGGGTCGAGGCCTTGGGCTGCCAGCTGGTGGGCTGCAGTAGTGGGCCGGGCAAACAATAAGGAATCAGGAACATATATTGGGCCATAAATATAACAATCTCCACCTTGGCCCAAATACCGGTTTACTGCTTAGGGTGGCCTTTGGATTTCATCATCGCCGTATGCCCCTTTTATTTCCTTTTCAGCATCTTCGCCATCTCCAACAAACCTGTTCTCAACACACAAGTTAGTAACAGGAAAAATACAAACTTATAGCCAACAGACAGGCTATAACAAACAACACAAGCCCAAGAGAGCCTAATCACAAGAATCAAAATTCAAGGTTTCAAGGCATGATTCAAACTTCTCAACAGGCAGACACTTGGTTCCCATATCAACGGGATTCGGTTCATAAGGAATTTTTTCAAGGAGAACTATACCTTTGGCGACCACATCTCGGATAAAGTGGTACTTCACATCAATGTGTTTAGTTCGGTCATGAAAAATAGGATTCTTAGCCAATTGGATAGCGGACTGACTATCAGAAAATACTACGACATCACCATCAAGCATGAGAATTTCAGAAAGTAAACCTTTTAGCCATATGGCCTCTTTGAACGCCTCAGTAATCGCAACATATTCAGCTTCATTAACCGACAAGGCAACCACACGTTGTAACTGCGATTTCCAACTAATGCACGAGCCACATAAGGTAAACACATAAGACGTAGTCGATTTTCTATTGTACCTATCATTAGCATAGTTAGAATCCACATATCCTTTCAACACACAATTTTCAGACTTAGAAAATTTCAAACCAAGATTAACAGAGTGTTTTAAATAACGGAGCAACCATTTAACAGCTTCCCAATGAATCTCACCAGGGTCAGACATATACCTACTCAAGCAACTCACAGAATAAGCAATATCGGGCCTAGTACTAACCATTAAATACATGACAGATCCTATAGCACTAGCATATGGCACATTTTTCATGTATTCAATATCTTCTTCACGAATGGGAGACTGTTGTTTACAAAGCAGAAAATGACCAGCAAGTGGAACATTAACAGGTTGGGCATCCGACATAAAAAATTTACTCAAAATCTTCTTAACATACAAAATCTGATTCAGAAAAATAGTCGAACATTTTCTATCTCTCACAATGTTCATGCCAAGAATCCTTTTTGCATCTCCTAAATATTTCATGTCAAATTTAGCACTTAGACGATTTTGCACATGCTCGATAGACTTAATGCAAGAACTAATCAATAGCATGTCATCAACATATATTAACAAGAAAATAGGCACCTTAGCATCAACTTTAAAATACAATCAAGTATCAAACGAACTTCTTCTAAATTTTAAAGAAAGCATGCACTCGTCAAATTTCTTGTTCCATTGTCTAGGAGAGTGTTTCAAGCCATACAAAGATTTCTTAAGCAAACACACATGATCAGACTTCGATTTATCAACAAAACCATCAGGTTGACGCATAAATATATTTTTCATCCAAATCGCCATGCAAAAACGCAGTCTTAATGTCCATTTGTTTTAATTCCCAATTAAACTGAGCACATAACGCAAGCATGATTCTAACAGTAGTAAACTTCACAACAGGAGCAAAGATTTTGGTATAATCTATCCCCTCCCTTTGAGTAGATCCCTTAGCAACTAAACGAGCTTTAAACCTAACAGACTCACATTCATCATTAACCTTAAACAACCATTTGCAATCAATAACAGAGCAATTATCAGATTTTGGCACAAGGATCCACGTATTGTTAACATGCAAAGAATTCATTTCCTCATTCATCGCATTTAACCATTCAACAGAGTGCACAGATTTCAAAGCATCGTCATAGGACTTAGGTTCACTACTATCAATAGAATCAAATACACTACAAGCAAAGGAAGCCATATGATAATCATTAAACTTGGAAGGTCGATTAACAGTGTTCCTTCTAACCCTATCTCTAGCAAGTTGATATCCTTCTAGAGTCTTATTTTCAGGCACATTATCATTAGGCACATCATGCAAAGTAGTAGCATCAGAATTTTCAACAATTAAATCAGCATTTTCAGCAGGCAAATTAGGCGAATCAGCATGTATATCAGTTAAAGTTTCAGTTTTAGCATGCATATCATCAGAATTAATTAAACTAGGTGATTGCTCCACCTCACTCGGAGCCGTATCAGATTCATTAACATGCATAGGAACAGACAAACACGGGAACTCAGATTCATTAAAAGTGACATCACGACTAATCATAACCTTGAAACCGGGTTCTCTCCTAAGCCACAATCTATACCCTTTGACACCATCGGGATAACCTAGAAAAACACATTTTTTCGACCGAGGTTCAAGTTTATCACCCTTTTGATGAACAAATGCAGCACAACCAAAAACTTTCAAATTCGAGAAATCAATCTTACGACCGAACCACACATGCTCAGGACACTTACCATTCAAAGGCACAGAAGGGGATCTATTTATCAAATAAGCAGCAGTTAAGACAGCTTCACCCCAAAACTTTTTAGAAAGACCAGAACAAGCAAGCATACACCTAACTCTTTCAAGCAAAGTTCGATTCATACGTTCCGCAACCCCATTTTTCTGAGGAGTATACGGAACGGTTTTGTGTCTTTGAATACCAGAATCAACACACAATTTATCAAATAAAGTGTTGCAAAATTCAAGTCCATTGTCCGTTCGAATAATTTTGATTTTCTTACCAGTTTGGTTTTCAATTAAAGTTTTTCAAGACTTAAATTTTTCAAACACATCAGATTTATGTTTTAAAAGGAAAACCCAAAATTTTCTAGAGAAATCATCAATCACATATAAGAAATAACAACTTCCACCTTGGGTGGGTTCTCTAGCTGGACCCCACACATCAGCATGCAAATATTCAAGTATTTCAGTGCTTTTAGAACTATTGGGATAGGGAAAAATGGGGAATTGCACTTTATGCTGCTTTCCTAACACGCGAGAGTCACAGAACGGCATACAAGACAGTTTATCATTACCAAAATAGCCAGATTTATGCAGAATATCATGACCCTTACCACTCATATGACCTAACCGTTTATGCCACAAATCGGTTTTGTCCACTTGGACAGCATTAACAGAGTTAGCAACAGCATTAGATTCAGAAACACAAACATACAAGTTATTTCGTTTGACAGTTTTGCAAATCACAAGAGACCCTTTCAAAATTTTCATCAAACCCTTCCCCCAACGACCCTCAAACCCATCATCTTCCAATGCAGCACATGAAATCAAATTATTGCATAAGTCAGGCACATGTCTAACATTTCTCAAAGTCACACCATAATCGGAATCAAATTTCAAACAGACATCACCAACACCAGCAACTTGACACTTCTTCTTATTAGCCATAGACACAGACCCATGCGACACTTCCTTATAGTTTGAAAATAAACTTCTAAATGGAGTCATATGAAATGTGCAAGCAGAATCAACAAGCCACTCATTTTCGCATGCAGAAAACGACGACACAGAATTCACAACATCAACGGTTTCAATGACCATATAGACATCACCATTATTTTCATTACTCGAAGCCATATTAGCCTGGTCATTTTGCTGGTTTTTGAAATTTTGATTTTTGTTTTTCTTAGGCAAAGGACACTCACGAATGTAATGACCTGATTCACCATAATTATAACATTTCAGGTTCTTAGACCTAGACTTACTTTTGCCTTTCTTTTTGTAAAAGGTTTGATTATTTTGGTCGGAGGAAGATTTTTGGTTTTGAAAGCGGCTTCGAGATCTTCCTCTAACAAAATTAATCTCACCGGAACTCCTAGACCCTCTATTGATTTTCAAATCCAATTCCTTACTTTTTATACCATTAACAACAGTTTCAAGACTCACATTATCACGACCATACTTAATGGCAGATTTAACATCAGAGTAAGAGTCAGGTATAGCATTTAGGAGAACAATAGGAGTGTAATCATCAATATGTTTATCACCGGTTTGTTTAATATCTTGCACAAGTTTTATAAATTCATCAAGGTTATCATCAACATCTCGAGACAAATCAAGTTTAAAGCGAAAAAGTTTTTCAAGCAGAAACAGCTTGTTCGGCAAAGAGGTTTCGGTATATAACTCCTCAAGTTTTTCCCATAACTCCTTTGCCGTATCAAGTTTACCAACTTTACGCAAAACAGAATCAGAAAAACTTAAAATAATCGAAGAGTAAGCATACTCATCCATTTCAAGATTTTTTTCTGTAATTTCTCCCGAAAAACCACTTATTGCTTTGAAAACCTTTTGCTGAATTAAAATCCCTTTCATTTTCTGTTGCCAAATGGCAAAATCTGTTTTACCGTTAAACGGAGGTAAGTTAAAAGCATACGTCGAAGACATTTTTGAAAAACACACAAATTTTTGAAAAACTAGAGACATCCAACAGCAAGTTACACACAGCAACAATTGACTGAAGAGTATGAACACGTAAGCAAATAACTTAACCAACAGATCACACAAAGCAAATACGTCACAGAGACGAAAGCAGATTAGATACAAAACAGCATGACAACTTAGACCCCGGCAATGCCTCAACCAGTTAATAACAATAATAGAATTAGGCAGATTAACACAAAACAGCACAAAGCAACATATGATAACTCTGACCCCG
>BMAC01000117.1:646506-671771 GCA_014905375.1 Phtheirospermum japonicum
TCTTCTCATTAGCCATAGACACAGACCCATGCGACACTTCCTTATAGTTTGAAAATAAACTTCTAAATGGAGTCATATGAAATGTGCAAGCAGAATCAACAAGCCACTCATTTTCGCATGCAGAAAACGACGACACAGAATTCACAACATCAACAGTTTCAATGACCATATAGACATCACCATTATTTTCACTACTCGAAGCCATATTAGCCTGGTCATTTTGCTGGTTTTTGAAATTTTGATTTTTATTTTTCTTAGGCAAAGGACACTCACGAATGTAATGACCCGATTCACCACAATTATAACATTTCCGGTTCTTAGGCCTAGACTGAACTAGACTTACTTTTGCCTTTCTTTTTGTAAAAGGTTTGGTTATTTTGGTCGGAGGAAGATTTTTGGTTTTGAAAGCGGCTTCGAGATCTTCCTCTAACAAAATTAACCTCACCGGAACTCCTAGACCCTCTATTGGTTTTCAAATCCAATTCCTTGCTTTTTATACCATTCACAACAGTTTCAAGACTCACATTATCACGACCATACTTAATGGCAGATTTAACATCAGAGTAAGAGTCAGGTATAGCATTTAGGAGAACAATAGGAGTGTAATCATCAATATGTTTATCACCGGTTTGTTTAATATCTTGCACAAGTTTTGTAAATTCATCAAGGTTATCATCAACATCTCGAGACAAATCAAGTTTAAAGCGAAAAAATTTTTCAAGCAGAAACAGCTTGTTCGGCAAAGAGGTTTTCGGTATATAACTCCTCAAGTTTTTCCCATAACTCCTTTGCCGTATCAAGTTTACCAACTTTACGCAAAACAGAATCAGACAAACTTAAAATAATCGAGGAGTAAGCATACTCATCCATTTCAAGATTTTTTCTGTAATTTCTCCCGAAAAACCACTTATCGCTTTGAAAACCTTTTGCTGAATTAAAATCCCTTTCATTTTCTGTTGCCAAATGGCAAAATCTGTTTTACCGTTAAACGGAGGTAAGTTAAAAGCAGACGTCGAAGACATTTTTGAAAAAACACACAAGTTTTTGAAAAAATTAGAGACATCCAACAGCAAGTTACACACAGCAACAATTGACAGAAGAGTGTGAACACGTAAGCCAAATAACTTAACCAACAGATCACACAAAGCAAATACGTCACAGAGACGAAAGCAGATTAGATACAAAACAGCATGACAACTTAGACCCCGGCAATGCCTCAACCAGTTAATAACAATAATAGAATTAGGCAGATTAACACAAAACAGCACAAAGCAACATATGATAACTCTGACCCCGGCAATGCCTCAACCAATTAAGAACATACGACCAGCGATATTAAACAACACAAATTAAAGCGGAGGGGTCAAGCCAAATAATACCAGAGCGGGGCTCTAGGTAGCCCCAATTCACCGGAGCGTCGGACGGCCGTCTACGCTCTGATACCACTGTTGGGCGCGTAGCCGACCGTCGAACGACTCATGGCTGATCGGTTTATTTAAGCGCAGCAGAACGCCAAGGGGCAGTTTGTCCCTTTTCGAATTTTCTTTTTCGTCGAGCTTGGTCAAAGGGCCGCGCCCGGACAGTGGTCAACTCTGTCCCGTAGTTAGCCCAAAACAGCCCAGCTTCTGTTTCTACTTTCGCGCCCGTCCCGAATAACCACCCGCAGCGGCTCACCACCGGTCGCTACCTGAAACACTGGAAACACAAAATTCAGTAGGGAGACGAAATGGAGGAAACGGATAAAGAAAATAAGGACAGCTGTAAAAAACAAAGGAACGATAAACCCCATTTTACGTGAGGTCGCCGGAACAAGGGGCGAATAGTAGATTTGGAAAAACCACGGCTCAGATCTCCACAAAATCGGCCCCTTTCTAAACACCATAGTAAACCGGCTCCCCGTATTCCCACAACCGCCGCCGGCAGCCGCTGGTAGCGCCTTGGACCACGACCCAAGGCGGCGCACCGGGAAAAACCCCCCGTTGACTCGAACCCCAGCCCCAAGCTCACACGCTCACACTCACTCTCGGGGTATCACGATATCTTCACGAGCACAGCCCGATTCTCCGGCAAGGGAGGAGAATCAGAGGAAGAAGAAGACCAAAGATAGAGAGAGAGAGAGAGCAGCCGAAGAGAGAGAGACGGAGAATACAAGTAAACAGCTAGGGTTCGGTGAATTGGGATTATAAGGAGGGAAGCAATGGTCCAGATCAAAAACCACAAGATGGGCGGCCAAGATTAAGTCGTAGGCGGATCCAGATCGCCCGACCCGGTTGAATCGGGTCGAGGCCTTGGGCTGCCAGCTGGTGGGCTGCAGTAGTGGGCCGGGCAAACAATAAGGAATCAGGAACATATATTGGGCCATAAATATAACAGCTTAAATATTACCCTGACAAAGTAAGAAAGCTCTTTCTCATCCAAGGCCGTTCATGAGGTCGATCAAGAGCTACGTCTACAAAGCCGTTATCAAGAGTTCGATGGATCCTCGTTGGAGAATTTTGAGCGTTGTTTATATGGGACTGACCACCGGTGATGCCGAAAAATTACTTTTTTAGTCGAGTAATTATAGGGGTGTCCGATTTTAGTATTATAATTTTTCAGTGTTTCAACTAGGCCATGACAGTTTCGCCATTTAGGTGACTTTATGGGTTGTCGATTTTAGTCCAACACTCAGTGGATGAACATATAGTAGTTTTGGAACTCTTAATGTCTTTGAATATAATCTTCACTTTCAAATTAATTTGCAGCAAAGTCTAGCTATATTTTGTTCGAGTACATACTTAGAAGTGCATGTTTGTACTTTTTGCCAGGTTATTTTTGCCTATATGTCTGAATTAAATTTTCTTAATAAGTTGAGCAGATGGTTGGAGGGGACGAAATAAGTCTCTAACAAGTTGTGAGATTCAGGGTTCGAACCCTTGTCAACACCTTTATAAATCGAGATAAATGCTTGTGCTTATATAACTAAATTACTCATCAATAAAATACGCTTTATTTTTTGTAACCAGAACAAGTTTATATATTTCTATATGATTCCCAAAATCCTTTGGAATGACCGATAATACAAAATAACTTGATCGAAAACAAAATACACAAAAATAAAAAATATGCAGATATCTCATTAATAGTTTGAAATAGATTAAAAAACACAACCACTGAAGGTAACGAAAAATGGCTCTATCGGTTGAACATCACAAAGGATGCCTTCACTCGTCATAACCAGTTGTGTTTAGATCACGTCCAATAATCGACGGAATATAGGTATTTACATATAATTTTAGACTTTGTTGGTAAATATTTATCGGCAATCATTTTACAAACAAAAACTTTACTTACGATTCTCGGTTTCCTAAATATTACCAACAGTTTTTTTCAAGGTAAATTATTTTTTCCTTGTAATGTATTGGATGATGGGAGAGGCGATTCTCGGTTTCCTAAATATTACCAACAATTTTTTTCGTAGGTAAATTATTTTTTCCTTGTAATGTATTGGATGATGGGAGAGGCGAAAGCCCCTACGACACCACTTTTCAATTAATAAACACCATTTGATCAGCTTTAGGTTTCACATACAGGAAATCAACGAATACAAATGCAGGGGATAGGGGAACATGGTGATTTGACGACACCGTAATCATTTCTATATATATATATCCCACATGTGTCAACAATTTTTCCAATTAATTTAGATTTTAAAAAATATTGATTTCTAATATTTATATATTTATTATTACTTGAAAAAATTATATGATGTATCAAAATAAAAATTAACTGTCATCAAATACTTGAACCATTGTACCTATAACTTCACTGGTCCAGTTCAAAATATTGGTAAATATTTAATAATAACCCTAATTTTTAAGAGCTAAGAAGAAAACAAACAAGCGGTTTATTTTTGCAGAAAGATTTTCATCTCTCGACTTCAACCGAGTCATGCAATGAACCAGGTATAGATAAAATAAAATAATAATAATAACAATAATAATAAAAATAATAGGGTAAATCTCACTTTTGGTACCAAAAATATGTCGAAATTTCAATTGCAGTACCCCACATATGAAAAGTATCAAGATTAGTATCCTAAGTATAATTTTTGTCTCACTTTTTCTACCCAAAGTTAACTTTACATGAATATCAAATTTGAAGGAAAATAATTAATTTAATTCAAAAAATGATCAAAAATAAAAAATAAATCGAAAAATAAATTAAAATTCAAAAAAAAGAAGGAATGAAATGTAAAAAAAAATAAAATATATAAATTTGTAATTAATGAAATAAAATATAATAATTAATTAAATTCAAAAAAGAATAGAAACTCGAGAAGAATATAACCATAAACATATAATTAATTTAATTTATATTTTTTAATTTCAGAAATAAAGTAAAATAATTAATTAAAGTCAAAATTTATATATTTAAAAATAAAAAACAAATGGTATTCTTTGAATAAAAATATTTCGTAAAGTTTTTTAATTATTTAAATATTTATAGGGTTTGTATTTATTTTTAATGTTTAGAATATTTTATTTATAATTTTTTGTTATTATTAAAAAAATACTAAAAAAAATAGAATAATAATTTGTTTACAAATTATAAATTAAATAAATTTTGTTTTTGTTTATATTTTGTCTATTTTTTTGAGTTTTTAATTTATATTTTTTTTAATTTATTATAATTGTATTTTATTTCCTGAATTACAAATTTTAATATTTTATTTTCTTTCCTATTTTTATTTGAATTTTAAATATTTTTTTCGATTTTTTATATTTTTTATTATTTATTTGAATTAAATTAAGTATTGTATTTTATTTATTAAATGGAAATATTATAAAAAATATTATTTTTTATTTATATTTTTTTATTATTTTTTGAATTAAATTAATCATTTCTCTCCATTTTGATGCTTCCGTTAACTTTAACGGCAAAGTTAACACGGGTATGAAAAGTGAGACCGAAATCAAACTTGGGATACTAATCTTGATACTTTGCAAAACTGAGATACTAAAACTGAAATTTTATCATACTTTGAGTACCAAAAATGAGATTTACCCATAATAATAATAATAATAGTAATAATAATAATTAATATTAAATAAAGGGAAAATCTCATTTAGTTATATATCATAGAACCAAAATCCCATAAAATCCTCCGATTTTTTTTATTCCTATCTAAGATAAAACATACCATACAATCATAAAATTAAAGCAGATTGACAAATATGCCCCAATAAATTGAACAAACACGCAAGCCACCCCGATGGAAAGCAGATTAGATTGAGCGATCTACACGGTTATATAGAGTGAATCACGCAATCAGAATCATTACCCTCACCAATCTACTTTACATCTGTCTATGAGGTTTCCAACTGTAACTCGACCACGAAAGTTTGCATTCTCACTACTATTACACATCTTCATAATACACAATTCCGATTGGCATGATTTTAGAAATGGAAATCGATAGCAAGTGAATGTTCATTAAGTTTCAAGCATCTTCATTGTGGAGTAACAACGGAGTTTGAACCATCTTATCAAAGCATGATTTAGTTGAATTCTTTCATCTAATGTTGTGTGTTATATGGCAGAGTAATATCTTTCATGAATTATCTTTTTACGTAAATTTGAATTATTCTCTTACTCAAAAAAAAATTCATTGATTATTCAATGAGTTTTTTCATCTTTTTTTGTCCAGGTGTAATAACAATTCCTCACTCAAATATCGAATTATGTTGTTGTGATTTTAACAGAGTAGTTTAGAACTATCAGACAATTTCTTTAAATGTTCACCCTCTATGTTTACTATCCACAGTTACACCAGTAGATTCAGATAATTATACGAACTAGTTCGGAATATTTTTGTCAATGTTCGAATTATTTTGTAATTATTAGATTATGTCGTAAATTTAGTTTTGAATTGATGTTAGACCCTTGCCTTTTGTCAATATTCTAATTAGGGATTATTGTTCCAAACTAGTTATTAACTCAACAATCAGTACTATTTTTCTTAATTCAACAAATTATTTCCAAGTAGTTTGTAATTATAATTCTATAGACCTAACTACTAAAGATGCATATCAACTTGTGTCATACTCAGTTCACTTTTGGAATTATTTTTGGTTGTCTTGTTTATGATTACAAACTTTACGATAAGAAATTTTCCAACCAATTTATTTTGAATTATTGAACACGTAGTAATTCACTTAAGGTTTATTTCAAACTTAGTATCGAATTGTTAAACAAGGAGTAGTTTGTAAATATACTGACATTGCCCTACTCCAAACTGGTGGCAGCATGCTATTTCGACTAGTTTCGAATTACGCAAAGTGGTAGTTATCCCAACAACTCCTGTTAATTTCTAATTAAGCTTTGTCAAAAGGTAGTTTCAAATTAAAATAGTTTGTAATTATTTTGCAGTCTCGTTGTTGTAGTTTCGACTAGTTTCATATTATGCTGAGTGCTAGTTATCCCAACAACTCCAGCTAGTTTCGAGTTCTTCCAATGTAGTTACGACTTAAGCATTTTCAAAAGGTAGTTTCGAATTACACATTCTGTAAATCAGTTTGTAATTTAGAAATACCTGCATAATACCCATTGATTTTTTGTCGAGATTCGGCTTCAGAATTTCAAATTTTGCTCCATTAAAATATATATACACACAGAGACATATATATATATAATCAATTTATAAGTAAAAAATATTCGTGCAATTGAAAAAATATTTATTCCTTATCGTAATTTTTTAAAATTCATCATATTTTAATATAATATGATAGAACAATGATTACATTAATCACATTATCATATTTGCACATAAAGTATAATGAGAATTTATTATCAATTTTAAAATTATGGAATATTCATCTATTTAGAAAAAATAAAATGTTAAACTTTACATTTCTTATCATCATAGTTTGTTTGTCTCCCTAAATTAATTTTTTTACTTATCAAGTAGAAAGACATAGTATTCATCTTGTAATAAAAAAAAATATTGCCGAATTTATAAAAATAATTCATTTTTAAATTAATTATCTGAAAAAGAAAAAACGATTAACTAAAAAATAGGTAACATGAGATTATGTTTTTTTCCCCAATAGTTCATATTTTTAATAATAATCTTGTACAATAAATATTATTACAATTTGTACATTGTACAATCATGAATTCTATTAAAATCCACATAATTGTATAATATAGTTCATAAAATTTTATTAGAAACCAATGTAATTCATGAAATTATATAGAATTTCATAAAATAAATATTCAATAGAATTACATGACATTCCATGTTGAGAAGACTATCCCTCCGAGTATTAGGATTACTAGGGAAATTTAAATTTGTTAGGGTTACTTGGAATATTTTTTTGTATCCTTTAGAATAGTTGGGAATTTTCCCATTTAATAGGGAAAACATAAATATTTTTCGACTCGTGTCATGGCTCTCCGCAAAATTTTTTTCATATTTTTCTTTTTTAACAACAAAACCTCGTTTCTAATAATTACTACTTGTTAATGTTTGTTAGGATTTAAAACCCTCAATAATTTCTGGCGGAGTTTTGAAAATATCCAGATTTTTTTGTTCACTTGCAATTTACGTGAAGAATCTCCAAGCAATTCGGCGATTTCAGAATCAAATGTAAGAGTTTTTTTTAAGAGCGATTTTTTTTATATGGGACTTAAAAAGTACTAATTTTGCTACAATTAGTTTTAAAGGGTGTGCGCTCGTTTTTCCTTCATGAATTTTCAGTTTTTTGAGTTTTTTTTTTTCTTTTTCTTTTTGGGTTGCTTTCATATTCGAGTAAAATAAAATTGCCTAATGTTGTTGATATATTTTTATGCCTAACAGAATGGACTTCAACAAAGCCTGGACTCAGTTCGATTTCTTGCAGTACCTTGACAAAGACATCTCCATCAATATATTAAGTCTTTTAGATGATCCGGCCGATCTAGTTCGAGCGATCTCCGTCTCGCGCTTTTGGCGCCATCTCGGTGAGTAATCGCAATTCGGTGCGTTATTTTTTCAATAAATACTGTAATTAATCAGTGTTCTAAAAAGCGTTATATGCTGAGCAATGCTCTGTGTCCCTTTTTTATAGTGATCGCGAATGGACTTGCGAAAAAGTTATGCTTGAGAACTTGTCCAGAATTCTCCAAAGTCGTTGGTGTCGTTAAAACAACCGACGAGCCGATAGATTTAGTTAACGTGGGCCCCCACTACGACTTGAAATGCAAGTTACTAGAGAAGGAGCATGCGGTCTATGCACCTCTACTTCGTGCTTTAGCGGAATCTAATAATAATTTTCCGACCAAACATTGCACGGGAACTCAGATTAGTCATTCTATAACCTATACTGATCCAGATGAAACTAGCGTTATGAATCCAATGGATGGTTCAGTTTCGAAAATTTGTTGTGAAACTTTAGTACATAAACTTAAACCGGGTCCCTGGATGGGTACTGTGATTGAGTTTGAACTTTTTGCAGTAGGTGATTATTTCTCTACCTTCTTTCTATTCGATAAATTTGAACTTGAACCCGACTGCACAAACTATAACTATTTACTAATAATAGTTTTTTTGGTAAAATTAATATCTACTTGTTTTTTTGTTGAACTATTGTTATTATTATTGAACTTTGTGTTGGTTTATTATTAATTTTTTTTTTTTCTTCACGAAAAAGTAATCTTTTTCATGCATATATGTGTTGTCAGGGGATGACATATTTAAGACGACAATAGCTGCAAGATTTCGAGTGGGTTACCGAAAATACCCGAGAAAGACTAAACAAGAGCTCAAAATATCTCATTGCCAATAGATGACGACGAGTTTGAATGGACTTACTATTCACCAATGTTACATTTCCTTACACATGAGAAAGGCGTGTATACATTCAAACTACCGGAACCTATTCTTTGTATAGACGGATACTTACAGGTTGAGTTGTCCCAATATCATCGAACCGATAAGTGTATATTTTATATGGGGAAAACTCCCTTCACCTTTTCTCATATTATCGAATTTCTTAGCTAAACTATCTTTCACGATTACAAATAGATCGATCGATCCACTCTTAACGTTTGATTTCATTTGTTAAACGAATACAAACCAGTAGTGTGTTTGTAATATGTTTGAAGTGGTATTCTCAACTTTGAAAAATATTTTATTTTCCTTTTTATTTTGGGTTAAATAAGCAAAATTGATGATTGCATAAATCGTTCTTGGGATTTTCTTGGAAATTTATTTGTAATTTATTTATATTATTCCTATTCCTATATGCTAGAATACTCACTAGATACTTGACTTGCTCTTCTACTTATGAGACTAATTCATATTTTATGTGAATGCTGCAGCGGTCGTCCTAAGCTTTGGGGGCGCAAGTTGAGTCCCGCATTTGAAATCGAGAGGCTAAAACCATACGATAAGCTATTGCTTAAATATTACCCTGAGAAATTAAACTTATTTCTTCAAGGCCATTCGAGTGATGAAGACTAGCAGGCTCAATCGGGGTTTGTTCCGTAATTTTTCCGATGAAGTTTGATTTTAAAATTATAATTCTGCCATTTATAGGACTATGATAGGGTTTCATCTGAGATCTATCAACTTACTATTAGTTATTTTGCATTAGAAAATGATGCATTTGCAGCGATGTCTAGCTAGTTTGAAATTAAGTCTTTTGGTAACACTAGTTATCACGGTATTGCGCTGCACTCTAGGTGTTGGAAATTGATGGAATATGTTAACAATTTTAATCAAAAAGATCATAGGTATATTGGAATTTGAGTTATGCATGTTCATGGGCTGCAGATGTTAAATCAAGGCCAAAATGCAGAATTAGTCCACTAACTTAGGGCAGTTGGGGATTTTAGTCCACCGAATACACGGGTGGCGATTTTAGTCCACTAATTTAAAAGAAATCGCACATTTAGTCCATTTCTGACCTGAAATTGGATTTTGACCCAATTTTTTGGGATTTTGACCGGCCAACATGGGACGGGTGGCGATTTTAGTCCACTAATTTAAAAGAAATCGCACATTTAGTCCATTTCTGACCTGAAATTCGAATTTTGCCCGAAAATTGGATTTTGACCCGATTTTTGGGGATTTTGACCGGCCAACATGCCACATATTGTTGACTTTAATTTTATTTTAATTATAAAAATTAATTATACCACGTGGGTATTTATTAAAACAAATATAATAAAATAAAGTAAAAAAAAATAAAGAATCCGCTCGTGAGTGCTCAAACCGGAAATCTCGACTAAACCGGCTTCTTCTAGGGATAAGAAACTTTGTCGTTCGATTTTTTTCTCACCGCCGTCGTTGCCGGATTTTACCGCGAGATTTAACGTTATGAATCTAGCGTTATGAATCCAATGGATTTTACCAAGTCTTCTTCTTTTTTTTTTTTACTTTATTTTATTATTTTTGTTTTAATAAATACCCACGTGGCATTATTAATTTTTATAATTAAAATAAAAATTAAGTAAGCACATATGTGGACATGTTGGCTGGTCAAAATCCCCAAAAATCGGGTCAAAATCCAATTTTCGGGCCAAAATCCAAATTTCAGATCAGAAATGGACTAAATGTGCGATTTCTTTTAAATTAGTGGACTAAAATCGCCACCCGTCCCATGTTGGCCGGTCAAAATCCCAAAAATTGGGTCAAAATCCAATTTCCGGCCAAAATTCAAATTTCAGATCAGAAATGGACTAAATGTGCGATTTCTTTTAAATTAGTGAACTAAAATCGCCACCCGTGTATTCGGTGGACTAAAATCCCCAACTGCCCAAAATTAGTGGACTAATTCTACATTTTGGCCTTAAATCAACTTAGCTGCAACATTGGGAATGTTTTGTTTAAACCATGTTTGGGTTGTTTTGTTTTAATACTCAAATTTTTTATATTCAATTAACAATATCTTTCATCTAATCTCTATCATATACTATTCACACACTCATCTCTTTTATCTTATAATCATGGGAAAATTCTCATTTGCTACACTATCCAAGCATCAAAATACCATATAATCCATTAACATTTTTAATTCCCGTTTAAGTAAAATCTATCCCATTTAATAAAAAGCATACCCTACATTGACAGATCTACCCTAATTAAGAGCAAAATGGAAACCAAGTTTTGTATGGTAATCAACATGATCCACGCAGAACAAATAAATTCRGCGTCCCTCAATAATCATAACATAATTAATCAGTTTATGAATCTTGAAATGTATTTTTTTCACAACTCAYCCTTTCTTCCCAAATTAATTGTAATTCTCGCCGCTTGGCTTGAGATTCGTAGTTGCCATAGAAATGTATTATTTCTGCTGCTTACACCATTTATTATACAGTAGTACATAATATATATTATATTTGTATTTTTCTTACAAATGGTACATACAAAGTTAACTCTATAWTATATATTTTCATATTTATCTCATATTATGTAACAAGATAGTATTGAATTCTTAAGTGAGTTACATTTCACCTAAAAGTAGTACGAGAGTACATGTTATTAACTAGCATGGTATTATCATCAATCAGTACCAAAATATCAAAAATCAACAATGAACCATATTGTTTCGATTCATACTACACGCAATAAAAAGCCTAAAAAAAAATGCGTGACGTTGAAGTCCCATGTGTTGAATTTCGTACTAAGCATCAAGTTCCATACTACATGTGTTGGGTGGTCAGCCATTGAAGTCCCATGTTCTCGATTATTCTGAAAGCGTGACGTTTTCTTTAATTTTATTACAATTAATCTTCTCATTTTGTTTCAGTTCATACTTGTCGCTCAAATGAACCGCATAGCTGCTCTCTTTCCGAACCCATATCAATCTTTAGTTGCGTACTATTCTTGGCCCAAAATCTGCCTATTTTATCCATCTACATCAGTGGTTAGTTCAACTRCAACTGCTGCTCTCAGTCCCGGCTACATGGTGCAAATGACACCTGCGATAAAAAATGACAACACCAATTTATGGAAGAATAAGGAGATATACAGGAAGTATAGAAAACAAGACGCTGAGATCCAAACACCACCACCTTCACCGAATTGGCTTGACGACGACCGCAACGTTGGCGATCGAAAACTATCATTTCTTCAAGAATGTCAAAAACTTGTCAACCACTCAAAACAAAAAAATATACTACTTGATTCCAATTTTAAACTATTTAGTAGGGACTTTTAATGGTATAACAGACAATATATAATTCACAAAAAGATAATATGTGTTTTAATTGATAATGAAAAAGAAAACATGTTGCCTATTTGGAAAAACCTTAAATAAATGTCTATGAGATCATTAATAGGCAGTTATTTTAGTACAAGTACAATACAAAAACAAAACAAAAATAAAATAAAATAAAAACCATAAACAAATCCATGCACCATCGAGACAGAGTAGTATATAATTCAACACACCTTGGTATCAAACTAACTTTTGTGAACTATCTAATATTACAATATGCACTTGTAAAGTACCCCTTTCATTTTCAAACAATTTTTTTTAGACAGGGTAGTTTGCAATTTTTTGATAGTGTAGTATATAATATATAACTACTTCGAAACAAAACATACACATGTACTTTGAATATCTATGTTCAATTGGGAAACTCATTCAACACTATACTCCTATGATTTCACAACCCAAAGAATTTGATACCACCCATTTTTTGAAAATTAAAAGACTACCAAAATTCCATGCTACCCTTTTTCCCAATCAAAAAATGCAAAGAATTACATACTTAATACAATTAATTTGGATATTTTTGGTAACACCATTGACTACTAAAACCAGTAAGCCAATAACAAAACAAAATTATAATCTATAATTTGGATACTAAATACACGTAATTTTGATATTTTTTTCCATAATAGTGTATAGAATTATGAACTATACAACCAGTAACAAAACTATAATTACAGACTACCCCTGCTAAATGCATACCCCCTGATTGATCCCAAATTAATTAAGAGAATATTTAGATTACAACCCACAAATTTTTAGTTTAGAGATTTGTGAACTAGTAAGCCAAAATACACAATAATTCTAGACTACTTCAATAAGTTTCAAACACTATATAGTTTATCTCACAAAATCCACACCTAGAAACCCAATAAATAACTTTTGAATCAAAAATTCCATAACAACCACAAATTATAGTTCAAAATAAAAATTAAAACATTGCAAAAATTAAAAAAATCTGGCAAGGGCAAAAACGAATTAAGAACTGTCTAGAATTCATTCTCAAGCCACCAAATATAAAATTTTCTCAAAAATCCTCTCACCAAATATACGGCGAAATCTAGGTTACGAACGTAGGCATATAATTCTATACTACAATCCGGATGTATTCCGTATACTAGCCAAAACGATTTACGTACTACAAATTGTATATACACACGATGAGTACAAATTGTATATACACACGATGAGGGCATAGTTCACTATTGTATATAATTCTATACTGCAATCCAGATGAATTTCGTACTACAAAACAGAACGATTTCGTACCACCAATTACAGACTAGTTATAAATTATAGACTATTTACTATTAAAAACTGGCCTTGCTACTATTGTTCAATTGCATATACACAAGACGAAATTTGAATTACGAACTTGGCATATAATTTGTTCCTATAACCGAGAAGAATTCCATAGTGAATGGTTTTACAGTACATCCGGTAAAAAAAAAACGAGACAATTATACTTTTCGCCCTACAAAATTAAGAATCTGATATTTTTTTGCTTATAAGAATCGATTATAGTGTTTTCGGTCAAAACATTGCAAATAATGAAATTTAAAAAAATCTGGCGAGGGCAAAAATGAATTAAGAACTGTGTAATTCATAAAATTTGCTCAAAAATACTCTCACCAAATATAAGACAGAATTTATGTTACGAACTTGGCATAAAATTCTATACTCCAATCTTAGATGAATTCCGTACTACTAGCCAGAACGATTTACAAATCACCAATTACAGACTAGTTATAAATTACAAACTAGTTATTATTCGAAACTGACCTTGCTACTATTGTTCGTTTGCCTATACACAAGACGAAATTTAAACTACGAATTGGGCATATAATAGTATGTAATTATTTGCTTGATAATTACATACTATTAAGCAAATAATTACATACTATTAAGCAGGACAATTATAGCCTACTCAGCAACTCATTCCATACCGCATCCTTTACGATCGATGACGATATCTCATTCCAATTTAAGACTACTACACCAACAAATTTGAACAAGGCCACACGATTTTTTCCCAGATATTCTATATTTTTCCATAGGATGACACACAAATACCAACATGTTTATAAATTTTGGAGGGGGAGGCAAGTTATCAATTACAGACTAGTCTATTCTCGTTTGAATGCCTTCACCGTTCAAAGAAAAAAAACGAAAACATACAAGAAAAAAAAACGAAAACAAAAAACTTACGGAGGGGAGGCACGTTCTTCATCTTCAGTCGTTCCACAGTACGGATTCAAGAATCCTACTACACTTCCATATATAGGGAGAATTTCATACTGGGGAGAGATCTCTTGAGAATCGGTATAGCAGCAATTTTGGGGAAAATCACACGGCAAATCTTCAAATCGATTGGAACCCTAACCAGAAACTCGAAGTTCTCCAATTTTCGGGATTCGATTTTTTTTGAATTCAGAATCTGCCAATTCGCTGAAAAGTACTTGCTCCAATTTGGTTGTATCTTCTTGATTTTTGCGATGGGGTGGAATTCGTTTGCAGATTTCTCGGGAGAAAATGTGGAAAGACAGGAGGTTATTTTTGATAGGGATCAGGGGTACTAATGTCCTAACGTGTGTACTTGTGAGTAAGTGGGAAATAAAAGTATACTATGGATTATTTGGGATATTTTTATTTGTTATTGGCCTAGTTGGAAATTCTCCCTATAATCATTAAGTTTAAATAATTAAATACTAATACAATATAATAATATAACATCATTCACTTTTCGCACATGATTTGATATTTGATACAATGTAATTATACATCAGCATTCACTTTTCAAATATGATTTGACATTTATACTAAAAGTAAATTATTCTAAATGATTATTTTTTTTCTATTTTTGCGAGTTTTTTAATTTTTAATATTTTGAATTTAATTAATTATTGTATTTTATTTCCTGAATTACAAATTTATAAATTTCCCTTTTTTTATTTACATTTCTTTCCTTATTTTTTTTATATTTTTATTATAATTTTGAATTATTAATTATTGTATTTATTTATAAATTACGAAATTACAAAATGATAAAATTTTTTTTTTTTGTTTTTTGAATTTTGAAATACTTTTTTGATTTTTTTTAAATTAAATTAATTACTTCCCTCCAAATTTTATGTTCTCATTAATTTTAACGGGAAACTTAACTGTGATATGAAAATGAAATCGAAATTAAATTTAAAGTGCTAATCTTAATACTTTGAAACCTGAAGTACTAAAACTGAAATTTTGTCATACTTCTAATACAATTAAATTTCCGAGAAAATTTCGGAAGCCTCTTTACAGAAGTACTTCTCTCTTTATATTATCATGTTATGTATGTACCAGTGTTTTCTAACTATACGATGCACATCATGTAATATAATGAACTATAGTATAATTTCGATATCGCTCATATGATGGAAGTAATATAATAAAATAATTTCGATATTAAGAAATATTATATTGTACAAATGGTAACGTTGAAATGTATGATAAGTCTCAACGCTCAATACTCTATTGTCATTGGAACGATTTGCATGTTAAGATGACGATACCCAGCCCAGTTTAGTGAGACCCAGTTAATTATTTTTCGTGATCTACAATTTAAAATCAATATTTCATATTTAAAAATAAAAGTGGAGTTAGTCGTTCGTTTTATCACATCCCCAAGGATTCATTCCAAATGTTTAAGATCATTTCCAGTTTTCGATATCAATTTGGATCCGGTGAACATATTGTGGTACAAGATATTGGCGGTTGCCATAATTTTGTTCCCCATCCTTTTTCTTTTTTTTTTTTGGCATCCCAAATTTGTACTTATAGGAACAAGTTGTACAATTAATTAACTTACAGGATCAACTTTTTGTGAAATTTACCAGACTAAGATTTTGTATGTGCTCGCTTCATCAACATGGTAAACAGAGGGTGTTTTTTGGGGTTTTTTTTTTTTTTTTTTTGTTGGGTGTATCTGAGGCCCCAAAATAGGATGCTGCACGTATCATAATTGTTTACATTGTTGCTGAAGAAAATGAACAGTAACAGTAGTATGGATAAACAAGACGATATTGCTCGATATTTTGCAACTACGCCCTTTGTGCCTGCAAATTGCTCGAATTAGGAAATCCGAAGCTTGTTGACAAGATTGAACCGCTCTTCAGGTTGTCTTAGCCTTCTGTGGCGACGGAAGCAACTGCATAATTTAAGGACATTTTATTAGTATAAGTAAATATAGATATACGTTTATGATAATTGATTCGTATATATAGACCAGGTATCAGCAATTACCACATTCATATACACATTAACTTTAGGTTGAAAAGAAAGATGAATTTACATTAAAAATTATAAGATTAATTACAAGAGTGATTAAATTTATTCTAGATGTTGAGAAAAATTTCGTTTTAAAACCCCAATTTTAATTCAAATACATTTAATTTTCCATGATACACTAATAATAACATGGAGATGCTTCAATTAATTCGACGTGAAGAGAGAGTTTACCTGGTAGCACGAGATGAGAGAGCTCACAAACCCAAAGGCACCGGTTACTCGAGGAGTGACCTTCTTGGGTGCCAGTTGGAGCAAGCCAACAGCAACAACTATGTCCATGCCTGCTTTAACAAGCGCAAGTGTTCTCTCGTTTGATTTCTGAAGCTTAGCTCGGTATTGCTCATTCTGGAATTAGTATGCAACCAAGAAAATAAAAGCACAAAATAAATATAAAAAATAACTCCACTCTTAAACTACAAGATTAGGGATAATTACAAATTACTACCCCTGGCGTTTAACCTAATTACAAAACACCCCCTTCACATATTGCACTTTTGGTGAGACCCCGACACTTTTGGTCCCATAGTTTGCGATATTAGTCCCAATATTCGAAAAATTGAAAACATCACATAAAACTCAATTGTTACATTTAAGTTCCTAAAGTGGAGGTTGGGGGTGGGTGGGAATCACATGGGACCAAAAGTGCATAAAAGGGGGAAAAATGGTGGGACCATAAGTGCAAAAAATAACTTTTGATGGGTCCAAAAGAGCAATTTTCTCCTTCTAGGTTACAAATTGAATCCCGTCAAGGGGGTAATTTGTGAAAAATAAAATATAAATGTCAAGGGAGTATTCGTAATACTAGAGGTAATATTTGTAATTTTAAAAGATAATAATTGGACCATTTGGTAATTAAGCTAAACTTTAGGCTCCGTTTGGAATTATAAAGTCTTGGACTTGTTTGGTTTGAGTAATATAAGAAGATTTTGTTACTGTAACATGTCAAATCATGTCTTTCTTTTTTCCTATACTCAAAATTTCGAACCCCCATAATTTTTTACGTTTCTTATCTAATACATATAATATATCAAATTAGTTCTCACTCCTAGATCACCCAAGTATATACAAACACAAAAGTACATATTCAAAAAAGTTAGATTTGTTAAAAAAAAGGAATGTTATGCTTTTTTTCAATTTAAAATACGTGAATAGGCAGGGTGTAGGATTTGGATTTTAAAGTCCAAATTCCCAAATCGGGTCCCGTGAGAAATCTTCCAAATGAAGCCTTAAGGTTTGTTTTCGCAGTTAACCCACAGACCTATATTAGTAAGTGAAAACAGCACACCTTATGTTTATTGGTATTCTTCAGCTCCTTCTCTAACTTTTTCATCGATGCTGAAAGCCTTCCGAGTTCCCCAATCTGAAGCAACAAACGAACACATCGGACAGGATAGAAGTTATCAAATGATCAAAATTTTATCATCATTTTTGAAGCTACAAAATACTGAAGGGGGAGATCAACAACATACCTCGACAAGAGTCGTACAGACCGAAGAACCCAGCCAACAGAACAGAGATATCCTTCCAATTAGTTCCGTGCGTTCTTTGTTCTGTATAAAAAAATAGCATCAAGATTATTCATACGATTGTTTGCAAAAAGAAAAAAAGAAAAAAAAATTAAAAAGAATCAGAAGTGATTTATTGTACTATAAGTTAAAAAATAATTGAGAATCGTAAGTTGGTCGTGTTTGCAAATACAAATTAAAAATTGGATTAGTTTAAAGAGAATGTTTGGTTAATAAGTTGTAAATGTGCTTATCTGTTTGTAAATATCGATCAGAAGCAAAACATGACATTTGAAAAAAGCTAACAATCACTTTTTTTGGGCGACTGCAAACAGTCCCGAATTAAAACTGCAGAAGTTTAACGACAAACCTTATATATGCCTGTCCTGCCGAGCCACACGATTTGATCCAAAAACAAGAAAGTCGACAAGAGTGCATTTTTCGACTGAAACAGATAACAACTACAAGGGTAAGAATGAAGATTACAATAAATTATTAATTGGAGTTTTTAATATTTAAAGAGTTATTACCTTTCCCAACAAAATCAGAGGAAGTGGAGTTCCTGGAGCATTCGGACTAACGAGAGCATGGAGGTCATTGATAAACTGTAAAGTCAAAAGATATACCCAAAAAAAAATCAGTAAAGGCCATGGACGTAATTACATATAGACCCTTTTGTGAAAATGTCAAATAATAAAGGCTTGATGGCAAAATTGGTCCTGTAACTATGAGGGGCTAAAATTTTTGTTACCAAATGGTTGCTTCAGTAATTCATTTATTCACAAAATACCTTAGATACCAATATCCAAAAATGAGTATGAATATTACATGACTAAAATTGTTATTCTGACTAAGGGCAAAATGCCAGGGACCGAAATTGCCACATCAAAAGGTTAAAGTACTAAAACCGTCAACCCTCAACTACTTCAGAAGGCCAATTCTTAGAAAACAAAACATTAGAAATATGTGACCTTGAACAATCGAAAGACTTTTCGAGCCAAGCTAGTTGACTTGTCAACATTATGTACAATTCTAGGCTACCTGTTACTCAAAAACTTCGAAACGTACTGTATCGCCCTGCATATCTTATCCCTTGCCTCGGCTTTGTTCAGATACAAAACGGCAAATGCAAGCTCGGCTCTGGCGACATCCAAAGAACTACTCATGTTGTTTTTTGATTATCCTATAAAATCCGGGATACAAACTCAATTAACATTAATTGAAGCCAATTTCTGAGTAATAATAAATACCAAGTCACCTTCAAATTCAGAGTAACCTTAATCAACTCTATTTTCACTATTTCCTCAACGAGCTATTTTATACAAGTAAACACTGTTCACAAATTAAGAAGAAGAAGAAAATCCAGCAAAAACATTAATTTCCTGCAACTTCAGATGTCAACTGAAAATAATTAAGCTGATTTCATAGCTAAATTCGCAATCTCTCTAAAAAAAATTAAGACTTTCAGGAAATAAAAAAACTCGAACACGCTCGGAAACACACACACAGTACTCAGTTCCAAAACACAACGAAGATTATATAAGATTATATCATTTCCATCGAATTCGATTAAAAATCAATAGGAATCAACAGAAATAACTGAGGTAAATCCAGTAACAGCTAAAAAGGTCAAAAAAAATTGGTACCTGAAACAAAAGATCAGTCATAATCCACAGATAAACACAATCATCGGAGCTTTAAATGAAACAATAAATATACAAACACATATATACAAATATTGATATTTACCGGGGTAGTGTCGAGAGGCTGTTCTCTTGAAATTCGTCTTATTTTCTCTCTCTACTCTCTGTTTTTCACACCATATAATTTTTAGTGGTTTTTTTGTTTTGTTTTGTTTTGTTTTGTTTTTGGAGATGATGATGATTCAGATAAAAGTCCCGGTGATAAAGGCGTGTTTGGTCCTCTCCTTTTTCTTCTTATTTAGTTATTTCCTTATATTCAAATTATATTTAAAAATTAAAAAATATTTATAATTTGATTTGGGGATAGACTTCGAGCGTCAGCCGCGCAATCAATAGATCCAACGGTGGGAGTAACATGCAAATTCGGCTTTTGGCTGTGTGCTAGTGTCGGATGGGTGACAATGAGATCCGAAACCCGACCCGCAAAGTTTGTATGAAGTTTAGTGATTTTTTATTTAAGATATACTTTTCTCAATAGATTATTATTGAAATATATATATATATCACATTGAAACAAAAATTTTGAATAAGAAGAAAATCAAAGAGATCAATCGGGTCTGGAAATATAGTATTGAAACTCATACACATGACCATTTAGACGATCATAACCCATCCCAAATGGGTCAGGCCCGAATCTTATTTGGACTTATTGTCAACCTTATGCTAGTGTGTTATGTACTCTCTCACATCTTATCTTGCAATTGGCAATTTTACTGATATTAAGAAAGGTAATTTGTAGTATAAATATCAAATGAACATAATATTTTTTATTTAAAATAATTTAAAGTGTGAAAGAATAAATGTAAAGTTAAAATTAGTAAAAATAACACTTAATTTTAATTGAAAAAATAACAATAATTATCTTTTAAAAATATAAATATGATAGATAGAATTGAATGAAAGTTTATAAATTACGATAAATATAACGGGACGAATAACTATAAAAATGTGACAAGCTAAATGAGTTAATTAGAACTAGTCAATTAGGGCCTATTTAGAGGTAACAATCTATGTTTATTGAATAATTCAAAATCATTTACTTTTTGTTATAATTGTCAAATTATGTATAAAAATAGATGATGATAATAAATGTTTATACTGTATTTATGCGAAATTATACTGAAAATTAGTATTATTTAATTATTAAAATATAAAGTTGATAGAAAAAAAGAAATCAATGTAAAATTAGATGTGAAAAATTATTGATTATGTATTTTCAAATTTAAGTTTTAAAAATACAAGAGTTTGGTTTCAAAATCTCGATTCGCATTTTGGGAATCTTAATACAAACACCCCCTTAAATGTATAGCTTTAAGAAAATATTTATTGGAAATTCAGTAAACTAGTCAATTCACCGTCTCACGCAATAAACAATAATGTTATTATTATAATAATATACTAGTAGTATTGTTTTACGTTGTGATTTTGAATGACCCTGCGGCTGGGTACTGCACAGATCTCGATACAGATAATTTTATATTATATGACTTTGGGATGTGTTCTACATGGCCTATTATACAGGATAAGTACAAAGTCGCCTATTAATAATATAAGCAGTCATCCATTAATTCATCATGAATTTTGATATTCTGTATTTTTAAATCTGTGGAGATATTCAGTAAATTCAGAATAGTTTGCAAAACACAAATTTTCTCCATTTTTCACATTATAGACTTTAGCATGATCTGATTTGATGAGGTCAATCCAGCGAGAAAAATGCATGTGTATATATCACGCTATTTTTATTTAAATCAAAATAAAGTGTCAATCCATATATTTCCAAATCATACGATTAGCTCAACATATTCACAGATCAAAGAAGAATATTACCATGTGCAACGAGTCAAAGTATAAATACACACATCAAACTTTTTAGATTCCCCCATCAACTAAAAAAATAATACTTCTATTTTTATAGAATCCACCGGCCAATGTTTCCAAATTACCAGAAAAATAAGAATAAAGAAATAACTTAGTGATATATATGTGTGTATAATACCGCAAATTACCAGAAAAATAAAAATAAAGAAATAACTGAGTGATATATATATGCGTGTGTGTATATTTACCGCGGGATTATAGTCAAATAAATAAATAGGTAAAATTGTACGATATTTACATTATCCGTCTCCAGGAAATCTATTTGGTCCATATTTGCTTTAAAAATCTTGGGTTTTTTTTTTAATGAGAAGAAAGAAATTTTAGTAGGAAAGTAGATTATGCATTAAAAAGTGTTTGAGGTATATTTAGAGTATATTTAATTAAGTTTTAGATTAAAAAGGACATTCTAGATTTTTAAACTAATGGCATAATTTTAAATATAGATAGGTTTAGTGTACTTAGATTGAATAGCGGTGCAAATAGCGCCACCCTATTTTTCATTTTGATACTCCGATTTTAAGGTACATCAATTTCGGCACCCTATACTTTACTATTATTTTCGCCGTTGCTATTTGTTACTACTATTTTCCAAATTGCACCCTGCGAGGAGATATTTTTCTAACACTTCAACATATATATGTAATTAAAAAAAAACTTTTTGGTAATTTTTGTAATTATCCCTTGCTTTACCAATAAATTTGCCTTGTACAAAAAAGAGGCATTGATTGATATAATATAGAAAGGTCTAGGTTGCAAACTCTTAAAAGAAAAAAGGAAAAAATAAGTGATTCTCAACTTCTAAATAAACAGATTAGATAGCATTTGCTTATTATCACTGCTTTCTTTCATTCAGATAATGAAATCATGAACCAAAAATACAGAAATTTATTCTCCATTATTATACAACAACAAATATATAAAAAAAAAAAAAATCACCATCTATACTACTTACCTGTGCTCAACAATCTTTTCAATTTCCCCATTTCCAAACTCTCAAGCAATTTCTTAGCACCTGGAATATCCATATCCACAAGCTTCTTCAAATACCCGATCGCCCCATACGAAATCATCATCCTCCTACATTTCTTGCTCAACGACATCATCACTAAACAAGAAACGGCATATTTTTTCGCCGTGTTATGCGGGCCCGAATCGAGCAACGCCACTAAACTCGGCACGCTCTTCTCCTCCCTTTTAACTAACTTACAATTACACGAAATGCTCATCAAGCTCGCGATCGCCCGCGCCGCAACCTCCCGTGCCTCGTTATTTTTCGCCTCCAACATTTTCACAAGAGAACTAATACACCCACTTTCACCCACCAATCTTTTATTCTCACCCGAAACGCAAACTCCACAAATCGCCGACGCCGCGGCTTGCCGAGCCCCTAACGACCCCATTTCGAGCACGCGCGCTAATCTCGCCAAAATACCTAACGAAATTAATTTATCCGTCGAAAATGAGTCGGCCAAGTTTTTTAACACCCCGACCGCGGGCTCTTGAGGCAACGGGCTGTCTAAATATTTAAGCAAACTCGTTATCCCGCCTTCTAAAAAAACCGATTTCTTAACATCGTCGCTGTTTATAGTAAGATTTTGCAAGCACTCGGCCGCGTACTCTTTCGAACTTGACAAAACCGCGCGGTCGAGAAGAAAAACCATCGCCTTCACAATCCCTTCTTCGGCGAGCTTTTGCCGTAACTCGGGTACAACCGATATGTTCCTCAAGGTACAAGCGGCTGCAGCTTGCGTGATAGAATCGACACTTGTGCAAATCTCGATCAGAGGCTTAATCCCGTTATTGTCAACTATCGAGCGTGATGTCTCGACTGATATAGATAGCCTCTGAAGAGAAATCGTAGCTTTCTCCTTACAAAACGAACTACCCGAGTCGACGAGCCTAACGAGAGGCGAAATAACGTTTTCCAGAATGAGCCAATTATCGAAAATTCCCGATTCGGAAAGCGAGCAAATAACCGAGACGGTCTTTTCTCGTATTTTAAGAGAAGGCCCGACGAGCAAACGGATCAGGGCAGCAATATTGCTTCGGCCCATCACAGCAAACAACTCTTTTTCGTCGTCCTCCATTATTCCGACGAGGCTATCGAGCGCTTTACGTTTAGCTTCTAAATCGCCGATTTGGAGACGAGCGAGCAATTCTTTTATACATCCGTGATTCGCGGGCCCCGACGAAAAAGTGACCTCAGCGAGCACTCCGGTTTTGATCAGGAGCCCGCAATCACGGAGATTGAGATCGAGGTTTCCAATTAGAGAGTCGAGATTGCTTTGCATTCTGAGCTTTCCTTCGTATTTTTCATCCACGCACGATTGTGCGAGCTCGATTGCTTCATTTAGTGTCTTAGAAACGGCTTGGAGCTGCTCGTTGCAGAGTGGGTTCTTGGAGAAGCACGGGTGGGTGGACAGGTGGGATAATTGTGGCGGGATTTGTTCTAATTTCGAAATTATTACTTTCCATTTACTAGGAAACACGTTAACCTGTCTTGCTAGGTGTAGGGCCGTTGGGACGAGCCCTTTTGCACGGATAAGCCATTCTTCGGTTGATAGGATTTGAACTGAAGAGTCTTGTTTTTTGTCTTCAACCATGATTGTGGTAGGGATCAAAAACTTGTACTGGAGCTGGACAAATATTGAAAAAACTTCATTCAAGCCAAGAGAATGGTATATAATGCACTAATTGGGTGGCATTTGTACGATGATATATATGCATGTTTTGTATGATTATATATGAGTATTATGTGTGATGAAATATGATTGTTGGCTACACGGATCTGCCGGTCGAAGTGGCCAATCGATATTCGATCAACGGAAAAGTGTAAGTGGGCGTCGTCAAAATTCAATTGACGAGATTTTTAGGCGCACATAACATTCATACAGCATCTCACAAAACATTCATTTTGCATAGAATATACATATCTTCCGTTGAAGTGATCGTCGAAACCTGGTCGACATGAAAGTGTAGGTGAACATTGTTGAAGTGATATCGACAAAATTTTTAAGTACGCGGGCATGGAGCGACAGAGATTTTGAGAAAATTCATATATAATTATATAAAATATTCATATATTATCAAACAAAATATATATATATATATATATATATATATATATATATATAAAATCCTACAAATCATTAATATACAATCATATTAAATATTAAAATAAAAAATGAGTGCACCTCACATAATACACTCAATTGTACGTTACAACTAGCACTGTCAAACGGGCTGGTTCGCTCCGCCCCGTCGCGGGCTGGCCGAAAACGGGGCGGGCGCGGGCCAGCCCATTTTTTCGCGGGCTGGGAAATCCTAGGTCCGCAGCCCGCCCACGGGCCAATCCGTTTTTTTTTTTAATAAAATCTTATTTTTAAGTAAAAAATTATAAAAAAATAAAATTTAAATTTTAAAAAAGTATTTATAATATTTAAAGTATTCTAATGGGCTCATAGAAAATAAAAGAATACAAATATGCCTTCAAATTTAACCAATATAAATTATAATTATAATTATAAAAATATAAAAAAATTAAAAAAAAAATGGTCTGCCCACTCGGCCCGCAGACTTCACGGAACGGGTCCAAAAAAGTCAGT
>BMAC01000117.1:682122-719672 GCA_014905375.1 Phtheirospermum japonicum
CAAGATGGGCCGTGATGATCTACAATGCCCAAAAGAAGGTGTAGCTGAGCTGGAGGTAGAACCTTGGTGAACAAGCCATCCAGTTGCAAGGATGAAGTCACAAACTGAGGAGCAAGAAAGCTAGTTTTGAAACGATCACGCACCAGATGGCAGTATATGTCAAGATGTTTTGTCCGCTCATGAAAGACTGGATTTTCTAGAATATGTAAGGCAGCTTTGTTATCACACCAAAGTGGAATAGGGTAGGAATTTTAAGCAAGAAATCACCAGCAACACAGGAAATTCATTTAAGATCACAAACTGTAGAACCGAGAGCTCTATATTCTGCCTCAGTCGATGACCTGGAAACTGTATTTTGTTTCTTGGTTTTCCATGAAACCAAAGCATTACCCAAAAATATGCAGTACCCTGTGAGAGATCGCCTTGTGTCAGGGCAGGAACCCCAGTCTGCATCACTAAATGCTGTCAGAGTATCAGGGAAAACAGTAGGATAAAAGAGGCCTTGTGAAGGACTATTTTTGAGATATCGAACCAGGTGAAGGGCAACTTCCCAATGAGCATCAGATGGAGAATTGACAAATTGACTTAATTGTTGTACTGAATATGTGACATCAAGTCTAGTGAAATTCAGATACAGTAAATGGTCAACCAACCTTCTGTATTTGGCAGGATCATGACATGGTGAGCTTAGGTCTGCAACAAGTTTACAACCAGCAGGAAGAGGTGTACGTTCAGGTTTATAACTAGTTAAGCATGTGTCTTTCAATATATCCAAGATGTATTTCCTTTGATGAAGATAAGTCCCTTGTGATCCCCTTGCAATTTCATCCCCTCAAACATACTTTGCTGATCCTAAGTCTTTGATGGTAAACAATTCATTGAGATAGTTCTTGAGGGTGTTGATGACAGAGATGTTATTTTCAGCGATAAGGACATCATCAACATAGATCAATAAAGCTAGGAAGGAGTCTTGTGAATTATTGATGAAAAGACAGTGATCATGTCTAGACTGAACAAAACCAAACAGCAACAATTTTGGAAAGAACTCATTTTTCCACTCCCTAGAAGCCTGTTTTAACCCATAGAGACTCCTTTGAAGTTTAAAAACCTGTCCTGGAATATCTTTATCATAACCAGGTGGAGGAGTCATATAGACTTCTTCATGCAAATAACCATGCAAAAAGGCATTATTTATGTCTAGTTGGAAAAGAGGTCGTGACTTTGAAGTAGCTAGAGCAATAATCAGCCTTACTGTGACTAGCTTGGCAACTGGAGAGAAGTTATCAAAGAAGTCCACACCTGGCAATTGATGAAAACCCTTGGCCACTAATCTGGCCTTGTATTTCTCCACAGAACCATCTGAATTCATTTTCACTTTGTACACCCATTTACATCCAATAAGTTTCTTGCCTGGTGGCAATGAAGTCAATATCCATGTCTGATTATCTTCTAAGGCCTTTAGTTCTCTCTGCATAACAAGTGTCCATTCCTCTGACTTGCTGGCCTGATTGTAAGAGGAAGGCTCTGTGAATAAATCAATGTTGGCCAAGAAAGATAGGTAACTCTTTGTAAACAACTGAGAGGTGATATAGGGAAATGTGGAGATTGAATAAGCTTCACCATCTGCAGCTACAGGATTATGCAGTGTATAAGTGTGGTTGGTGTGACAATTCATCACATAGTTTGAATGCCAGGCAAGAGGTTGTCTTGTTCTTGAGCTTTTTCTCTTAATAGGTTTGTGAGTATGGTTTGTCATAGTATTGGTGTCAGGAGATATATCTCTTGTGTCAACACAGGGCAAAGGGATACTCTCAACATGTGACTGTGAATCTTTGAAAGGCATAATGTGTTCAAGGAAAAACACATCTCTGGATGTCAAGATAGTATTTGTTTCCACATCATACAATCTGTAGCCCTTCTGTCCAGATATATATCCAATCATTACACACTTTGCAGCTCTTGGTGTGAATTTTCATTTGTTTGGCATGGTATTTGTTGCATATGTGAGACAACCAAAAGTTCTCAGAAGTGATAAATCAGCATTGTATCCATAAAGTATCTCAAATGGAGATTTCCACTTTAGTATTGCACTTGGAACTCTGTTTATGATATAAGCATCTGCAAGAATTGAGTAGGGCCAAAGTTTTGATGGGATCTTGGATTCAAACATCAATGCTCTAGCCACATCTAGGAGGTTCTTATGTTTTCTTTCAACCACTCTATTTTATTGTGGAGTGAGAACACAAGTGAATTGATGCTGAATGCCCTGAGCTTTAAAGAGATTCTGACAATCCTTTCCCATAAATTCTGCACCATTATCTGTTCTAACAGTCTCGATTCTTTTACTAAACTGTGTATGAGTCATTAGGATAAAATCTCGCAAGATGGAGATGGAATTGGATTTATGGCTCATCAGAAAGGTCCAAGTGGCTCTGCTATGATCATCTACCACTGTGAGCATGTAAGGTGTGTTTGTAATAGAGAAACGGTTGTATGGTCCCCATATGTCCACATGTATCAATTAAAAAATCTCCACAGTTTGTATGCTACTCAGTGGGAATGGTAACCTACTCTGTTTGGATACATGGCATACATCACATGATGCTTGTTGTTTCTTCATTTCAGAACTTCATATGCCCCTTAAATCAGAAATGAGTGTGTGAATTGAAACATGTCCCAACCTTCTGTGCCAGGTGTCAAAAGTTGTATCATGATTGGCCAGGAAGCTAATTGTGTGAGGTGGTGTTGTTTCAGGTTTTGAGTTTGTTGACATCAAAGCATAGAGTTTTCCAATTAGTTCTCCTTTTGCTATTATAAGTTTAGTGTGTACATCCTGAAGTATGCAATGATCTGAGTAAAAGGTACTTTTGATCCCAGTTTGAGCTGCTAACTGAGCCACTGACAGGAGATTGTACTTAAAGGATGGCACCAAGAGCACTTCCGATAGATGTAGGTTATCATTTAGGTGCACATTTCCCACATGAGTTAACAACTTCTGTGATCCATCAGGTAAATAAACTGAAATCTGAGAAGTGGTTGCCAATAATTCTGTCATCATCCCTTCGTCATTACACATATGTTTACTTGCTCCAGTGTCAATTATCCAGCTTCCAGGTTTGACTGAATCATGAATGGACAAGGCAAAGTGCAGATCTGGATTATCCTCACAGTCACCAAGATTTACAAAATTGTTCCCTGTGGTATGCTCATTTTGAGTTCCTTTTCCTGAGAAGTATTTAGTGACCTCCTGTTGGATTAAAGTGTCTATGTCAAGTTGATTAGGCTTGAAATACTGAGAATCTGCAGCATTCCTTGAACCACTTGAATCCCCTAAGTTAGCCATATTTGCATTAATTCGGTTCTTTTGTTCCTTGAGATCTTTGTAATAGTCTGACACACCATACAGTTTGAAGCATTCTGATTTTTCATGACCAGTCCCTTTGCAATGCTCACAAATCAGACTGTATTTCTCTTCTTTACTTTTCCTTGTGTTGATCTTCACTGAGTAGTTTCCTGCATTTGAATTCCAGTTGTTCTACATATTCTTCCCAAAATTATTGTTTCTAGTTTGAATTCCAGAGTTTTGCCCTTTGTCGTTGTATCCATAGCCTTATCCTGCATTCCCAAAATCTAGACAATAGTTCTGAATTATCAGGTGATTCAATATTTATGCTTTGTAGACTTCTCTGCTTCTCCACTCTCAACACCATTGAGTAAGCCTTGTTAACATTTGGTAAAGGATCCATTAGAAGAATTTGGCTTCTAACATGTTCATAGCTCTCATTCAATCCCATCAGAAACTGCATTAACTTTCTATTTTGTTTTGCAGACCCACAATTATATGTTGGAATTAGAATTAACACAGAATATTCATCCCATAATTTCTTTAATTTTGTGAAGTAAACTGCAGCCAAATTATTTCCTTGAGAGAGCGTGGCAATCTCCTTTTCTAATTGAAACAGTAATGGACCATTCCTTTCCCAAATCGCTCACATAAATCAACCCATAGTTCTCTAGCCGAATCAACATACAGAAAAGCCTCAACAATATCCTTAGAAATTGAATTTAACAGCCACGATGTAATCATATAATCTACTTTCCGCCACTGATCATATGAAGCTGAATTGGACTGAGGTTTTGAGATCGTCACGTCTATGAACCCTAATTTGTTTTTAGCACCAAGAGAAATTTTGACAGAGCGACTCCAAGGAAGAAAATTGTTACCGGTGAGCTGCGTAGTCACTAAAGCCATGCCTGGGTGGTCCGATCCTTGCATATCCAGTGGATCCTCTTCTCAAAATGCAATCTGGTTTGTGGATGACGATGCCGTGTTCGACTTCAGCGCCGGCCAAGCATTCGCCACCGTGATTTTGTGCGCCATAATCAAGCGTTTTTTCTGTGTTTAATTTTGTGAGTAGATTCGAATAAAATTGCAGCCTGGGCTCTAGATTCCATGTAGAAAACTCATAAATTCATGTAAAAGACACGGAGAAGAAAGACCATATATGTTTCATATATCATAAAATCCATCAGATATTACATTCATCCTTATATATATATATATATATATATATATATATATATATATATATATATATATATATATATATATATATATATATATAAAGACAAAAGAGGGAAAACGGAATGACAAGCAAAATATCTCCCAATATACGTGCTGCATGTGCATGTGTATATTAATTTCATTTTAGCTGAATTTTATTTGCATTTCTGACTTAGTTAACAATATTGTCAAGTAGAAATTGCATGATTATGATGACACCTAGTTAAACATATATAGATCAATTCATAATATTTGCTCGCAATCCGTACAATTGATGCAATACAAACATTCCATATCACCTATTGGCATAACATGTATATTGCAGCAGAAATCCATCCCAGTAAATTTCCATAGTGGTTAAATAAAATGTTATACCAACAAAATAAAATTCCAAACTATTTGATTGCAATCTATACTAACTAAAAATATCCATACTACACGTCAATAGAATTCTATACTAATGGAACATAGTTCCATACTACTAAACTAAAATTTCATACTACACGCCATCAGAAATGTATACTACGTGTTATACAAAAGAAGAGAGGATTGAAATTGGTTTTTGTCGTCACTTGTCGATTTGCGGATATAGATAATTTGACGGTAAATCAAGTAAGATTATTTGGAGAGTGGAATCGGCGCTACTTACCATGCATAACATGGATTTGCAATGTGTTAGGATAGAGCATTTTAGAAAATTTAAATGGTAATTTATGATATAATGAGATTAATTAGAAAATCTGATGGGAATAAAATATTTTGAGTGATTAAATGGGAATATATTTGTTTAATTGTGTATCAAGTGAGAATCTTTTCATATTAACTTGTATTTAGTAATAGTTAATTATTTAAATATAATGATAATAGAATAAAAGAGATGATTGTGTAAATATATGTAAGAATTTGTTGGTTGTAATGAAAAATTGAGTCCTAAATAAATAATATTAAAATTTGAAATCTCAATACAGCACAGGTATTCAGAATTCTAGCCCTAATACGGCCTAAAAATACTATTATGGCAGTATTCTTCTTCTTAATCTCGGTTTACTTAATTTTCTTTTATAATATTATTACGACAAGCTCTTCTCGTAATATCAATACTAATACTATTCGAAAATCTCGTCGAGGATCTCGACGAGAACCTTCAGCCGTTGCCGGAGATTATGTTTCCAATGAGATGACGGGGGAAGAAGTTGAAAACTTATATAATCAAATCAACTTTGATGAGCAAAATCAAACCAATCTCGATGAGAATTTACCCACCTCCGACGAATCTGAACCGTCGTTCGCCGTCAATTTGGATGAAGATGATGAGTAAGCGGGTGATATGACACCGCCTCAATAAAAAATGAAGGAATATCGATCCCTATCTTCTGATTGCATTTCACAAGAACGACGGTCAATGGTGAACCTTGGGCACAATGCAATTTTGCAAGAGTCACTACGCCTTTACTTTTAAAAATAATAGAGGCTGCGGGTCTTCTCAAATACCACATGGAGAAGAAGCATCCCGACAAATACGACGTTGATAGCTCTCAAACACAAACAAACTTCTCATCTTCATCTACCGCCGGTGCCGGCGGCCAAGATACGAGTTCTAATTTATTTCAATATAACGAAAGTGGTCATAGAGAATTTCTTGCAAGATTTGTTTTCGTTATGGGTCTTCCTTTTAATCATGAGCATATTAGTCATTATGAAGAATACACTAATGGTGCATTTAACCCATTTAACACTAGAATTTCACGAAATAAAGTTACTCGCGATATTGAAAAAATAGTTGGTGAGTATATGTTGAATTTGATTTCAATATTTGATAGTTTGTCTCAAAGTGTCTCTATATGTTCGAATATTTGGACGAACTCCCAACATAATAATAATTATATGGGAATTACATGCCATTGGGTTAATAATTCGTGAACTTTACATAGAGGTTTAATTGCATATATAGAGTTTAATAGCTTGCATACCGCGGTGAATATTTCGCCCAAAATATCAAATATTTTACCCAAGTGTCATTTATGTAACAAAATTTTTTCAATTTTATTTGATAATGCCGCCGCTAATACGGCTAGTTTAGATTTGTTAAAAACTTTTTGTCAACCTACTATTGACGATAAATTTTTTCATGTTAGATGCATTTGTCATATTTTGAATTTATGTGTTTAAGATGGTTTAACTATTTTTAAATCTAAAATTACTTCGATTAGGAGTGTGGTATTTCATATAATCAAACATGAATCAGTTGCAAAAAAATGGCGAAAATTTTACCGAAATAGTGGTTTGCATCCAATTTTTTTTTTCAATTGATATACCAAATCGTTGGAACTCTACTTATAAATTGCTTAATGCTTCTTTTGAATATAGAGAAGCATTGTGTGCGTTTTTTTTGCTAATCAAGATGTCGATTTTGTTTTATTTACCAATGCGTGGGATGATTGTTATAATATGATGTCCCTTTTAAAAAATTTTAAGGACGCCATCGTGACTTTATCCGTTGTTTATTATCCTACCTCCACACTATTTTTTGATCAATGTATTCAAATTGTACTTATTAGTATTCTTTACCCGATTCGCCTCTGAATTGGGTGAATGTATTGCTAGTATGTTTAAGTAAATGGGTCAATATTTTCTCTACATTCCCGATATTTTTTTGATTGCAAAAATTTAGACCCGAATTATCGGGTCGAGGATTTAGAAAATTTACTTATTGTTTATTATGAAGCATTAACACTTTTTTTACAAAATTCAAATATTGAGATTTCTAACCCCTCAAATTGTGCTCACGAAGCAAAACAATATTTATTACATATTTTTAATGGATACAATCAATCTTCTAGTGATAATGTGTCCCCTTCCCCACCACTTCTAATGTAAGATCATTGTTCAACGACCCCCGACAAGCTCTAGCCCCATGTACTAGGTTAATTGATGATACTAAGCGAAAACGGCAAAGGGCTAGTGTTAGGCGAACAATATAATTAGAAAGTTATTTAGGGGTTTTGAGCCGAGTATTATCCCAAAAAAGCCTGATGGTACTACTAACAATCTTGTGCAATTTAAGTCGAAAATGGCCACCATTTTTCCTAAACTCTTTAGAATTGTCAAGGAGGTTCTCGCCATTCCCGTTTCAACAGTTTCTATTTGAACAAGCCTTCAGCGCGGGAGACTTTGTGTTAGATGATCACCGGTCTAACTTATTACCCGAAAATCTTGAAAATCAAATGTTGATAAATGATTGGGTCAAAGATGAAAAACGAGAATAAGAAATGTAATTGGATGGATGTGAAGAGAGCGACTATTACGATACCACTTCGGGAAGCAACGACAAATAGGTAAGTAGGTAAGTGAGGTAAGTATAAGAATTACATGGACTTTGATTCCTCTGCGTGGATACGTAACAAGTTAATTCTAATATTAAAAGTTAAATTTAATTTTAATTTCTAATATTAGAATTAAAATCAAATCCTTTTTTTTAAATTTATTTTTTTCTAAAAAAAAAATGACAGTTAACTGCCGGTTCGATTACGATTAAAGTCCAACCGTTTAATTTAACCGCTGATCACTAACCGCCCTTTTATAACCGAATGTGCATCTATAAATTGAAGCGTCATGAGGTGACCTTACATCCTTTTAGAATAGTTATCAATAATTCTTCTCGATCTCTTTGAAACATGACAAACATCGCCCGATACTCATATACCTACACTACTGCTAAAAGTATGATTACCCCTCCCAAAAGTTCAACTCCAAAAGAATTTCTTAGAAGGTTTATCAACAACCAATTTTGGGTAGAATAAAGTTGCAATGTGATCCATCCACCCAGCACACAACCACGACCCGGCTTTTCGAGCCACCAACCAATTTAAATATATAAATCCCTTTTCTAGTGTCAATTTTTAATGAATGCCCACAAATTGTTAAACAGAGGGAATATGTACAAATCAGTTTCTCCAACTTGCTACTAAGTATGTAAATATCATTTAATATACTATGTGCCAAATTATTTATAATAATTGTACATGTGCTTGTCCGTAATTTCATTGAAGAAGCAAATTAATTTAACCCCTAGAACGGTCTTATGGTACAACTCAGAATAATTTCTGGTTTCTATTAATGGCCCTTCTCTTTTCACGTTAGTAGTGTGGCACTCATTTTAATTTTGGACATATATTCGTTTTAAAATTAATTGGTTTCCTGTGGAACTGTATTTAAGGAGAGATGTTCTACTAATATAACATCCCATTAATTTGAAATTTTTGTAAAATTAGTTTTTACAAATATATTCTACTAATATAGATAGGGATAAGGGGCATGATGTATTCATGGATAGGACAATCTGACAACAAAATATAACCAAAATTTCATCAAAGGAATCAAATCAATGAAATTAATAGGTTAGATTCTTACATTGCAAAAATCTCAAATTAATGGGATGTTATATTAGGAGAACATATTTGAAATCTGTACAGTTGTGTTTGTAGATTTTTTGTATCTTACATAATAAATACTGTGTTTTCTTTGTTTTAGTAGAAAAGGTAAAAAAACTAGCCGTGTATCTAAAGGCAAACTGGCAAGCACACCTAAGCTACTATATGTACAACACATATTTTTCTCATTTTCACTTTTAATCAAAAAAAACAAGAAAATAAGATAAAGGTAAAAAGTTATTGCATACAAGCCTTATCAGAAAACAATCTGATTCAAAATTGCCCACCTACTATCCACATATATTTATTTCGTAAAATCAAAATCCCAAATTACCAAGATAAACAGACACAAAATATCTTTAGGTCCCCCCATCCTATCCTATTCTAAAACTAGGAAAAGAACCACACTTCACTGAGGAATCTAAAAGAATCCAAATAACCCTTTTACTCACACAGTTAGATTTTTTCTTTTCATTTCATTCTTGTTTTTCTATTTTGCAGTCTAGCCGCCAGAGCCGTTCTTGATATAAATTGAGAGGGTCCCACAAAGTGGGCCCTAAAGAAAATGCAAAGTGGGAGGACTTGTTTATACTATCCATTCTTGAGTCCATCCAAAGGGATTCAAGATTCCAAGTGTTTTCCCTTTTTCCCATTCTTAGTTTTGTAAATTTTGTTGAAAAATCTTGATTTTGCGTCTCTCTATACTCTTTTTTTTTTTTAAATTTGTGTACTATATGGGTTGTTTGTTTTTCACTCATGTGTCTTCTCCTTGTTTCTAGTGATTGTGTATTATATCATCATTGATTCCCAATAAACACTCTTTCTCAAAAGTTCTTGGAGATTATTCTTGATATGTGCTTTAATTAATCTTTTTTATTTTTTTTTGGAGAGATTATTTTTGTGGTGTATGATGTTCCCTTGCCCTGGATTTCACACCTAACAGTTGACTTTAGGGGTAATGACCTAAGAAGTTAGTTTTTTTTTCTCCCTGATCTGGGACATAATTTCTTTTGTCGTTTTGTGATATTGTTATACAAAAACCTTATTTGGGAAGTAGGAATGTTTGATATGTTGGGGTCTGGAATGAATTTGATCACAACAGTGATTGGGTTTGGAATGAGTGCAACTTTCATCGTTTTTGTTTGTACGAGACTCATTTGTGGGAGGCTCCGAAGGATAGAGGCACAGCAAGTGTTAGAGAACGACTTAAGGATTGATCTTGAGTTGGTATGTTTCTATGTTATTGCATTCTGGGCTAAAAACAAATACTTGTATAGTATGCTAATATGTGCATTCTTGTGTATTTGTTTCTCTTTTGCAAATTGCACCCTCAGTTCTTGTAAATTGTAGGTACAATTGTTGTTGATAAATATTGAAAGACCGTTGGTGATTTGTCGGTATAATTTGAGGGGGGAAATTATTTTTTAATGTGTCGTTCTTCTGTCGGTAATCGTAAAATTTAGTGACAAAACGGTGAATTCAGTCTGTAGACCGAATATCTCTATTATTAGAACATCAATTTTCATCTCTAGTGTTCACTAATTCATTATAGCAGCAATAAAATTAAGATTCAGAGTGGGTAGAAAAGTGCAATTAAATGTATCACTTTAAATGTTTTACAGCGGTTATCTGGTGCCTTGGTGACTTTTGCCACAAGAACCACAAAATTATGTATGCATCATTTTTTGCTATATAGCATTATTGGAATTGTCACTAAATTATAGATTTATCATTAGTCGGTAATTTTTATTTTTATTTTGATTTTTTTCCCCACAGCCGGAGCGCAGGATTAGTGGTCTTGAACCAGTAGCAGTTGCTGCAATCCCGACGCTGAAGTTCAACCGTGAAGTATTCGGTTCAATGGAAGATGCACAGTGAGTTTTCGGGGCATTATTATTATTTATTTATTTATTTTGTAAATATCTCATTTAATAAAATGAACAGTGATATTGATACATGTTGTACATGTGGTTTTTCGAATGACAGGTGTAGCATATGTTTGTCAGAGTATAACGAAAAAGAAGTGTTGAGAATAATGCCGAAATGCGGCCACAGCTTTCATGTTTCTTGCATCGATATATGGCTCAGGAAACAGTCCACCTGTCCGGTATGCCGTCTTTCGTTACAAGGCTCTGTCGAAACAAAAGACGCACGGACAGATGCGCAATCTACTACGGCTCAATCTCTTGATCGTCCCGAGATTACAGCCGAGCATTCTCAGCAATGGTCTGCCGCTCATACGGACGGTAATGTGAGCAACGGCATGCATAGGGATTCGGTTTCTGTCGATTTGGACTCTGCAGTGTTTAGAGAAGCAATAGTGAGGTCATCATAGAAAATATTATTATTATTATATTATTTTTTAATTTCAAGGCTTGATTAGTTACAGGATCAAAGATTTTTTCTGCAATTGGAATCACAAAGTAGAGAAGGGATTGTGGATCGTGTTTGTGTGTATAAGTTTCTCGTTGCACGATCTTGTGTGATTTGTTTGATTTTATCGGTTATTTTGAGGAATAATCTTGGAAGGAATGTTTGTGTGTATATGATGGTTAAGATACACTTATACATGACTTAAGGGTGTGCATCGAGTTTTAGAAATCACGTTTGAACTTGGTTTGATTATTAATTTGAACGGTGAACGAGTTTGAGTACGTTAATATTATTCTAAATTTAATTACTTTTTGCGATTTGCTTGATTTTGTCGGTTATTTTGAAGAAGAAACTTGGAAGGGAATGTCGTGTGTATACGATGGTTAAGATACACTTGTACATGAGAAAATAAGGGTGTGTGTCGAGCTTTAGAAATCATGTTTGAATTTGATTTGATTATTAATGTGAATTTGAGAGTACGTTAATATATTTTTAATATAATTACTTTTTTGGTAATTATATTGAGTTCGAGCTAGACTTTATATAAAGTAGTAATAGTATCCTTAAATAGCAAATTACCGATATATACATAAAAAAATATTATAAGACTAAAATTTCTATTTTCGCGAGGGGTAATATTGTCAAAACCAATATTATCATCTAAAAAGGTCCAATAATATCAACTCCCAAGAGTTGTGGGCTAAAATTGCAATTTATCCAATAATAATTACAATAAAATTTCTCCCAAAGAGGAAGGCAAGCTAAAAGGCTTCTGTGTTCTGTTATGGCAGATTATTGCCAATTTGCCACTCAATCCAAGGAAACAAAGGAAAAATCAAAAACCTATTCCGTACTCCAGGTGTTCGTCAAAATTCCCCAAAGAACACTGAAACCCAAAAACAACAAGCCAAGAAATAATACGCCGTTTTCTTTTGTTTTTGCACTCAATTAATTTATAATAATTGATTGATTAATGGATTCCGGCGAAGAAGCTCCCGAGGGGACGGTGCAGAATATTCTCGACCAAGACTCGCTTAAGTGGGTGTTCGTGGGTGGTAAAGGAGGCGTGGGCAAGACCACGTGCAGCTCAATTATGGCCATTTTGCTCGCGAGGGTGAGATCCTCTGTGCTCATCATCTCCACCGACCCGGCCCATAACCTGAGCGATGCGTTTCAGCAGAGGTTCACCAAGAGTCCCACCCTTGTCACTGGCTTTTCGAATTTGTACGCCATGGTTAGGAGATTTTGAATTCCTAATTTATTTTATTTTTTTCGCAATGTTTTGTGTTGTCTCTGTTTCTTGGGTCGGATTCATGAAGGGTTATATGGTTAGGGACTTAATTTCGGATTAACGCTCGATGAACAAATTTACTTTATTTTGTGATTTTTTGAGATGCGTTTATCTATTGGCATAATATAAATGAAATTGTTTAATCTTAATCTTAATTTAAAAAAGATTGTGTCTTTGTAGGAAGTTGATCCTAACGTGGAACATGACGAGGGTGGTTCAGATGCCGATGGATTTATGTCAGACTTATCGAATTCTATCCCGGGAATTGACGAGGCTATGAGTTTTGCCGAAATGCTCAAGTAAGTTATTTGTTGTTCAAATAATAATAAAAATAATTTTTTTAATGTCTAAAATGTAATATCCTTAGTTTTGGAAACGAAACAATATTTTTCTATGGGGACGTTTGGATTAGAATTCGTTTGGATTCTTGTTTTAGTGCAGATGATGATGTATTATTATATTGTATTGATTAAATGTAAATATAAATAAAAATAGAGTAATGATTATAATTAATATGATAGATTTCAAATCATGTCAGGAATTATTGGGTGATGGTTGAAAATTTGAATTCTAGAACAAAAGAGTATTGTGATTCAGAAATTTTGAGCCCTAGAATGGATTTTTATAATGTTATATTTGAAATTCTTGATGATCCAACTCATGGAATTATATTTCGCCTTCTCAAAAATTTGAATTTGTCCATGAATCTGTTCTTCAGGCTAGTGCAGACTATGGATTATTCGGTTATAGTGTTTGATACAGCTCCAACTGGCCATACTCTTCGGCTGTTACAATTTCCTTCGACCTTAGAAAAAGGTCTCGCGAAGATGATGAGTTTGAAGAATAAGTTTGGTGGCTTGTTTAGCCAGGTACGATCACAAAAATAAGTTTGAAGGGATAATTTCAAAAAATCACCCTCTGTGATTTTGCAAATTACAAAAAAAATACCCCAGATAATATTAAAAATCACAAAAACTACCCTTGAGGTTACGTTCGTCTTTACATTATGCACATACCATGTGGAGGTAACGGAAATTGCTGATGTCATCAAATAGTTTTACAGTTACATCTGTCAACTTTTATGAATATTACAAGTAACCACAAGCTTTTGTCATACATTTTATATGTACATCCCTTAATTTTTCCAAGTATTACAAATAGCCATGCGAAAAGTTTGGGCTATTTGTAATATTTTGAAAAGTTGAGGGGTGTAACTGTAATATGTTTGACGACGTCAGCAACTATTTCATCGACTAACAGGGGCAGTTTTTGTAATTATTTCTAAGTTTGAAGGTGTTGCATGCTTGTCGATATGAAATCTTGAAATTCTCATGGCAGATGACTCGCCTCTTTGGGGTTGGTGATGATTTTGGTGAAGATGACATCCTGGGAAAGCTTGAAAGCATGAAAGAAGTGATTGAACAAGTGAACAATCAGTTTAAGGATCCTGTAAGTCTTCATCGGTTCCTAACCGAAAATGCATGTCTTGTTCATTACTCTTGGGATAATTACAAAATTGCCCTTCAACTTGAATGGCTTCTCATACGCTGTTGATATGTGGCTGCTGTGGATATGTGGCTTAAGAAAATCTCAAGCTATAATCATTTTTAATTTGGGATGATAACAAATACTATCCTTGAGGTTTAGCCTAATTACAAAAAAAACCCAACTTTCATTTAATATTACAAATGCCTGACATATATTTCTATTTTACAAAATGTAACCTAATGAGGGAGTAATTGACAAACAATATAAAACTCAATGAGGGTATTTGTAATTTTAAAAGATAGCTGTTTTTCCCCTTTTTTGGTAACTAAGCTAAACCTAATTTAAGATCCTAATCACAAATTTGGATATGTGTGTATAGTTCTGGTTTTTGACTACGTGAGTTTTTTTATTACACAGCTGTCTGGACATTGGTGTAAGAAATCAGTTGGTCAAATTAGTTTTCTTCTCGATCAAGTTGTTTGAGTTTATGGATTATATTATGTACACTATTCTTGGAGAAGCTTACATTTTGTTTTTATTTATTTATTAATTTTAGGGATGATTATAAATATATTACCTCTGAGGTTGAGTCTAATTACAAAAAAAAAAAAAACCAAAAAAAAAAAACAACAAAAACCAAATTATCTTTTAAAATTGCTATTACCCCTTGAGCTCGTGTTTGTTATGAAATTGCCTCCCTTCTATAAGTGTAATCTGTAAAATAGAAGCAATTATCAAAGGTTTTTTTTTGTGATTTCGAAAGTTAACTGGGTCATTTTGTAATTAGGTTAAACCTCAGGGTAGTAGTTGTAATTACCCCTTTAATTTTATATATACCGGAAAATATCCTGATGCATTTCTGTTCTTTTTGTGGCAGGATATGACGACTTTCGTCTGTGTTTGCATTCCAGAATTCCTTTCTTTGTATGAAACTGAACGACTCGTTCAGGAGCTTACCAGATTTGAGATAGATACGCATAATATCATAATTAACCAAGTAATTTTTGACGAAGAAGGTAATTTTTTTTTTCCTGGTGTTGTAGAAATTAATTTCTTCACCGAGGCAGTTTTCATGGTTCTTTGTTATATTTTTCAGTTGTTGAATCAAAGTTGCTCAAGGCTAGAATGCAAATGCAACAAAAGTACCTGGACCAGTTTTACGTGCTATATGACGATTTTCACATTTCTAAGTTGCCGTTGCTGCCCCAGGAGGTACACAAAGCTTGTTATATTATACTCTAGGGATATTACAAAAACCACCTACCCTTGATATTTGACCTGATTACAAAAGAACCCAACTAACTTTCAAAATTACCAAAAATACCCCTAAGCTTGATTCAATATAAAAACCAAACTGTAATATTTTTATAGAAGTGAGTTTGTTTTTTAAAGGGTAAATATAAAGACAATATAAGATCCCAAGGGTGTTTTCCGTAAATTTGAAAGCTTTTTTTTTTTTTTTAATAATTAACCCTATACTTTATTTTGGTGATCTCTCTCTTTTTTCGTTCGGCATGATAAAAAAGATTGCTTCGAATTAACAGGTTTGTGGGATTGACGCGTTGAAAGGATTTTCACACAATTTCTTAACACCGTATCAAGCATCCATTGTTCGAGGAACACTAGAAGAAGTGGAGCAGAGAGTGTCGATACTGAGAGAACAGCTGACCGATGCTGAAGCGGAACTCGAAAGGGTCAAAAAAGGGAAACAAAAGGTTTGATGATATGCAAAAAGATTAAAAGACGCCGTCTCCTTTTAATAGAATCAATCACAGGCAAAAGTAGCAGATTTTGTTCCCATTCAACTTTTAAAGGGTATCAATATGTGCAGCTAATTTGAGTTTTGTCAGAAACAAATCATCATTTATTTATTTATTTTTTTATTTTTTAACTTCCCCCCTTCCCTTTGAAAGCAATAAATGAGGAGTTTGTTCTTGAAGTGGGTATACACATCAGTATTTTATTTATCAATATATATATAAGTTTGCACTGCCCAAAAGGGTCTTAGTTTTATCATGCACACTGAAACATATTTTCAGTTGCAATTTTTTTTTTAACATAATTCTCACTGACTTTTAATAAGATCTCCTTCTCCAAGCTCCATATCTTGCTCAGCCCATTGGTTATAAATAACAATAGGACTCCTCACAGTATGACCAGAACTTTTCCATGTGAGCGAACCTGATAAAATCATCACATTCTTAGAAACTGGTTTTGCCTTCACCACAACTTTGAAGCTTCTCTTTTGTGACGCCTTAGAAAATGAAAGACTCATCGGTTGCACAACAATCTCGACTCCAGCCGGAGCTTTAATGGTGGCATTATAAACCGACTGAGGTGGGCCCACATTCGTAACGGTCCTCCGAAAATTACCCGTAGTCGGTTCTTTATTGCTTCTCAGGGTGAGTTGCATGGTCGGATAGTTTAATGCATCTTCGCCGGTTGTATGAACAAATTCAGAACAATTTACTGGTCCCTGTCCAATTAAACCACCAATGTCGGTTTCGTTGTAACCTTCGTGGCAGAGAAACTGAATGTATGACATGTCATCCATGTCGTAGACTAGACCGGGGCTAATCGCTTTAGTCGGGTTCACTTGGCCCGAGCCATATGCAAACTCGGCATCTTTGTCCGTTTTTGAGCTCATTTGTTTTGCTATAGAAGTATACATTGAACAGTTTGAGTTAAGGTAGTTATTAGTGAGGGAGTGTTTGTAAGAACTTTCATTTTTCTAGACTAAGTGGAAAATAGTTGATAATCAGAAGCTGGTAGTGTTTGCAAATAGAGATTGAAAGTTGAGTAAATTAATAGAAATTATTCAGTGATTTTGTAAAAAAGTCAAACCAGAAGCAGGTTCGGAAATCTAAAACATTCTTCTTACACATACGTATTTTTTTTTTGATTTTGACTAATTTAAGGAGTATCGCAAAAAAAAAAAAAAAAAAAAAAAAAAAAAAAAAAAGGCAAACCAGAAACAGGTTCCGAAATCTAAAGCATTACGCGCTAAAAATCACTTTTTAAAAAAGTGTTTGCAAACGTTCGTGAGAAGTATAACTAACATTTAACCTAAATATACCTGTAGTCAGGAGGGCCGATTTTATCGCGGGCCGGGGACCAATCGTGATGAAAGGATTTGACATAGGCAGCGGCCCCCGCAACGTGTGGGCAAGACATTGATGTGCCGGACATGAAGTTGAACTTTGAAAACTGTGTGTCACCATCCTTTCCGGTAAGAGATTTCAAAGGGGTGTAAGATGCTAGGATGTCGATTCCTGGAGCCGTAATGTCAGGCTGTTCATTGTCTTTCACTTGTTAGAAACCACAGCAAAATAGCCGACATTTCGAGCATTTTTTTAGAGTTTGCAAACACTCCGTTAATAATAATTTTGGACTTTAGTTAAAATAGTAATTTCTTTCATTGGGGTCTTTGATCTAAAATAGTTAAAAAAAAAATAGTTATACCTTGAGAATATGTTTGGATCCAAAGTTTGGACCCCTTGAAGAAAACGAAGCAACTACAGGAGCGCGGATTTTGACTCCCTCGGATTTGTGTACGACTGCAGATGGTGTTCTGCAATCATCACAAGTGTTTAAACATAGTGAAAAACCACCCTTGAGTCAGTTTTATTACCAAAAAAAAAAAAAAAAAAAAGAGAGAGAAAAAAACAAACAAACAAAAAAAAAAACTCAAGGAGTCAAGGGTAGTGTTTGAAATTTAACCACAGTAAGAATTTTACATACTTTGTCGAGTTCATGTATTTATTCATTCTCTCCCCAGTTGCAGGATCAACCACAGTTGATGGAGCCATATAGCTAAACGCCGTGTCAAGATATGAATCGCTCATAATGACAGTGCCCACGCCTCCGAGACCTTTGACGACATAATCAGATCCCCTGTTATCTTCGCAGTAAATAATCTTCCCTTTCACCTTCTTTGGATCCATTGAATCTTCTTGGCAGTACCTTGTCACAAGAACAACACACACTATAACAATCTTTATTTATTTATTATTATTATTATTATTATTATTATTATTTGGCAAAACATAATATTTATTAGTACTTTGCATAGTCCTTAGTATCAGTGTTTCTGGCCACATCAATCCCACTTGCAAGAGGATATAACTTTTGCTTTGGCTCAATTGTGCTCACTCCAATTCCCTACATAATAGTTTTGTCACCAAGATAATTAGCAATCACTTCAAACAAACTGATTGTGAACTTTTGGCCTTAAAAAATAGTTTTTTTAAAATAATAATAATAATAGTAGTAGTAGTAGTAGTAGTAATAATAATAATAATAATAATAATAATAATAATAATAATAATAATAATAATAATAATGTTGCAAAGTGTTAAAAAAATCACAAAATTCAGGTTAGGAAAAAAAAAACTTACTGATAATATCACTCCATTGCCCAATTCCACTTTGCTCCTAAATTGCCGATCGATTCCATTAGCCGCCACGGTCAAAACCCAAGGCGCATGGTTCGTAACGCTCCCAGCACCCGGCCCACTGTTCCCAGCCGAAGCCACAGTCAAAATCCCTTTTCTTGATGCGTGGAACGCGCCGACCGATATAGAGTCTTGTGTATAGGGTCCCGTTACGCCACCGACCGACAAGGATATAACGTCGACCCCGTCGTGTATCGCGTCGTCAAATGCCGCAAGAATGTCCATGTCCGAGCAACCGGACGATTCCCAACAGATCTTGTACATGGCGACACGGGCAGAAGGCACTGCCCCGCGGGCGGTGCCTTGTGCTAGCCCGAAAACGTTTGCACCCGGAACTAAACTTCCTGTTGCGGTCGACGACGTGTGAGTGCCGTGGCCGTGTGTGTCTATAGGTGATAAGATGTCGGCCGGGTCCGGCAGTTTGTCCAGCTTGTAGTACCTTGCTCCGATGAGTTTGCTTCGCGATGCGAGCGAGTTGATTTAGGGCGACACACAGGAGAAATAGTTGAGAATCAATGTGATTTTCGGAATAGAAGCTAAAAGTTTGAATAATTTAAAAGAGGATATTTGTTGAAATGCTTTATGTGATAATTGCACAACTACCCTCGAAATATCGGTAAATTTCCAAAAATACCCAGCTAACCGTCTATATAATACACTGACGCTATTTGTAATATCTCGAAAATTTTAAGTTTGTAATTTTCGAGAAACTGAGGGGTGTCATTGTAAAATAGTTGATATATAAAACCAGCAAATTTCGTCAGATCAACTACAGTTGTGACAAAATGTAGGATGAAATCAAAATCTTAAGGGTCGTTTTTGTAATTTTCAAAGTTATTATTATTATTATTATTCAAATAACCAGACCTCTGGGGTAATATTTGTAATATACTCATGCTTTGTACATGAAAATACTGGATCCAAACTAAACAAAAGATATATGGACATGAATATATACTTGTTGCATCCTGAGAAATTTGCAGCTTTGGGGCAACTCCCTTTCCATTTATCTGGTGGAGGACCAAAACTTTCGTCGTTAAAGCTCTCCGATTGTGGTGTGATTCCTGATATACATAGTGATGATAGCAACATTAATCTTTAAACAAACAATGTATATTTTTATTTTTTTAAAGGTTCAAAATGTAAATAACGAATTATTATTATACCTGTGTCAAGTACGGCAACTATGATGTCACTCTCAGCTTCCATCCTTTTTGAGTTTGGAGTTAACCCTATGAAATCCCATGATCTTGTTGTGTGTAGTTCGTGGTATTGGTTTCGGAAAACCGATACAACCTCATCCATACCTGGAACGTTTTTCCGTAATGAGATTCAAATTTCGAAGAACTATAAATTAAAAAGGTTATTCATATTTTAGTAACCGAACTATAAATATTTTGCTTGTTTGGTACCTCACATTTGCGATTGAATAAATTCAGTATCCAAACATAGTTTGGGTACTGAATTGGTCGATCGCAAATATATGAGATACCAATTAAATTGGCGAACTCCCTATATATAGTTTGGATATTGGAATTTCGAGAACCCATTTTACAATTACAAATGTGATGGTTTCAAGATCGTAACAAGATACATTAGAACAACATACTTGATAACTTTGTGGCTTCATCTTCAGAAAGCTTTGCTGCGAATGCGTTGAAACTTTTTGTGTAGCTATAAACATGGGACTCTGAAGCATCATGTTCACTATAATGCCAAAAATAACATCATAGTTCAGTCAAGTTATCTAGTAGATATGATGGCATCTCCAATGTAATAATATTGAAAAAAACAAAAAAATTGACACATGGCATTGTTAAGAGCAATGTCAATCACGTTATTTCTCTCTCTCTATCTTTTATGGATTAAAAGTTGCTAATTGAAGCAAATTGAAATCTTCAAAGTTGAGGTTTCATATTTTGGCGCCAAATCAATCCCCCAAAATTTCTTGACACATCATGTGTCGACAAGTCAGCAATTTCAAAAGAAATATATGATTTGATCAAACCTAGACTAAATACTGGATTTTCGAAATATATATATTGACCAAAATTGAATAGTACTTACTGCCTTCATTTTAAAATAAGTGTCATTTTAGAGACTCGATTTTATTACAAATTAAGTGTCGTTTTAGAATTTTTTTACCACTTTATTCCAATTTTATCCCCGGTTATTTTAAGGAATATAAACAAGTTTATGTTAATAGAATAACTAAAAGGAAAGAATGAAAGTAATTAAATGAGAATATTATTAATTGATTGAGAATGTATTAGTCAAATATTATGTTCCTTAATTTTGAACAAAAATTCTAAAACGATACTTATTAAAAAACAGAGGGAGTATATATACTTAGAGGATTAAATTTCTAGCCAGACAAAGTTACATGAGTTAAAAAATATCTTTCCGTATTTGTAATTTTGAAAGATAATTGGGTTTTTTTTAACTGCATTAAACCTCGGGAGTTTGACTGAAATTTTGACTAATGGCTTGTTCGTTTATCCATGACCAGTCACTGAGAAAAGAAAATTAATTAAATAATTCCTCATTGCATGGGCTAGACTTTAAAAATAGAAAGATGTGTATATATAGATAAACAAACCTTTCTTTCAAGGATGAGAGGATATTAAGATGTGTCTCAATTTTCAATCTCTCATTCATAGGATGATCTCTCATAATAACAATGTAAAAATCCTGCAAGAAAATGGGATTAAAAAATCTCACAAAAAAATAACACAAAAACTCAAGATATGTGTGTATGTAAAAAAGCTAACTAGTCTTAATTAATTTTCTCACATTCTCAGTTTTTGCTACAACACTTGCAAAGGCAATGTGAAGTAAAAGACAAGCCAATATAAACCCATCGTTAAAAACTTTCGTAGACATTATAGCTGAAATAAAGACAAAATAAACATCTAATGTGCATTTGTACTGACAACATGCATATAAATAGAATGGTTTTCAAAACACTACAGAGGAAGCAACAAGCCCTTTTTTAATCAATTTTAAATATAAAAGAAACATAAGAATATTATAGAATAATAACTGAAGTCCTTAATTTATAAAGTAAGTTAAATAAACATGATTAAATAAATAAATAAATATTCTATAATATTATTACTGAATAAAAATATAATAATAAATGAGACTTTAGCTTAACTCATTAGTCATGTGATGAAGTTTTGGATTGGTAGGTAAAACTTAAAAGGAAAGATGAACAAAGTTTGATCATCTTGTAAGGACCACTAATGGCTGCTTTGGTGTTGATTAGGGTAGCTTTGAATGAGTGGATCAAACATGGGACCCTCAGTATTCATATATATAAAAAAAATAAAATTATCTAATTTATCAATATTAGGAAAAATGATTTCATTGATCAAAATATAAAATATTATAATTGCCATTTCTCAATGCTTCCTATTTCAATAAATGCTACAAAATATTATTTGATTCCTTGCATTCTTATCTGATTAATACACTAGCATTAAAATGAATAAAATTCTAAAGTTAAACTATATTAATTTGGATTTTGATGTAATGTCGATCAAATTGAAGGGTGCAACAATTGAAAAGGGAATGAAAGATAAAAGAAAGAAATTTGGGTGAAAATGGGGTGGCTTTATCTTGGAAGAGAATGAAACCCCAAGAAATAAAAGACTAAAAATAAATAAATTAAGTTTTTGTTAAATGGTGAAAATCAAGCTATTAAATTCAAAATATATTCTTAAAATTTAAAAGAAATTGTGGAAGAACCCTACAAAATAATAGAACCAGGCACTGAGAAAATAATGCAACTATAAGCAAAAACTCATTTTAATTAGAATCTTGACTTACACATGACTTCTAATTATGTGTAATTTAATTAGAAACTAAAAGTAAAGGGTAAATATTTATTTATTTTACTTTTGGTTTGATTTTACACATGAACGCACATTTTTTTTAATTTAATTACCAAATACTCTGTCCAACTTTTAGTTTCAATTTGCAAGTGTGAAGGACTCAGTTAATTCTGGAAATGGTAATAAAGTGATATAATGAGCACCTAGTCAAAAAAGGAGAGTAAAAAGTCAAGTGTTTAACTCTACAAATTATAAGACCTAATGCTTGGTTAAAAGGGCTTGAAAGTCAAGTCCAGATTTTAACACATGTAACAAAAGCAGTCACTTTATTTCAATAATAATAATAACATGCTTGGTCGAAAGGGTCAACGGGGCTGAAAACATATGACTAAAAGTCAAGAACAGATTTTACCACGTGTAACTAAATCAGCCACCCTATTTCACGCGGTATGTAATCAGCATCTTTGGTCAAAAGGGATAAAAAGAAGGAAAAAAGAGAGGGTCAGCACCACTTCATGTCGAGCTACAATATGAATTTCAGTAAAAAGTAAGTCAACTCACCAAATTAGAAATGGAGTAAATAATTTATCTTCCAATACATACATGATGTCATCATGGGTTTTGATATGGTAACGTGGAAAAAATTAATACCCTAGATTTAAAAAATAAAAAATGTTAATAAAAATTGAAACCCTAGACTTAACAATATCCACTCTCCTCTTATGGTCCTACTAGATCTCCAACTATATATTGCTTGGATTGGAATGCAAGTATTGCCCTTTGATTTTATTGGTAGCAAATCTAAAACTTAAAAGTTAGCTTAACGTTTGTGAAAGTATCTTGTTGAGACAATCCATATATATAGTTTAGCTTTTAGGAGCAAGCTTTTACCAATTAAATGTCAACTGGCTCAGGGTTTAAACTTTTTTTTTCATTTTAGTGGTAATATATAATTAAGGAAATAATACAATAAGAAAATGACACCCCAGCTTAATTCTGAACTTGTTTAATGTACTCCACAAAACTATATTTATATTCTCTATATGGTTTCATAATTATTGGAATAGGTTCCATTACTTAGTTATTAATGACACCCCAGTTTAATTCTGAACTTGTTTAATGTCCACAAACTATACTCCTACTCCTCTATATGGTTTCATAATTATTGAAATAGGTTCTGCCACTTGCTTAATTATTAAGGCACTATAGATCATTGGTGAAAGAGTAAAATAATTCTTTATTTTTATTAAATATTTTGATATAAAATACCACAACATTTTTATTATTAAATAATAAAAATAATAATAATAATAATATATTGAGCAGCGTCATTCTTTCCGCCGGAAAATTTTACCAGAGAGATTCTTTTGTTATTTTTATAAAATTATTTTTGGGACAAAAAATTTTTGTTATAAAAAATTTCTTATTAAAAATTTCTTATTTAATATCGAAAATGATTTACTTGATTATAAAAATTATAAAAATATCTTTCAATATTATTATATATTTCTTATTTACTAAATACAATTTATTTTTTACCCCAAAAAAATTATTTCATAGAATACAACAATAAATAATTTCTTATTTTATGTCCAAAATGATAAGAAAATCTCGTATTTTATTTTCTGAAAAGTAAGAAACATTCATATGTTCTATCGGGAAAGACAAAAGAAAAAAAAAATGCTTACTTTATAATGGATTTCTTATATTATGTTCGAAAAGGTAAAATTTTTTTTTACTTTATGTCTTAAAAATAAAGAAAATTTCTTATTTTATATTCAAAACAGTAAGAAAATTCTTTCTTTATGTTCTAAAAGAAAATCTTACTTTATGTCTGATAGGTATGAAAACTTTATGATCGAAAAAGTAAGAAATTCTTTTACCTAATATCTAAAAATTTCTTACATTAGCTTTCTGGCCAAAAAAAAAAAAAAAGAGAAAAAAAAACATATTTTTCTAGGCAAAAAAGAAATAATCTCGCCGTGAAATCTTTCATGCGGGTATGGGGTGGGGTGGTGGTAGTGTTTATTGATATTATTATACTATTTATATTCATATTAAATAGTGTATTGTATATTTAAAGTCGAAATATTAGATAATTTATATAATTAATTGAAGTAATTATTGGCAATTGCCCTGGATGATTTGGCAAACTATTCCTCCTTCCACATTTGATATTGAGTATTTTTTTTTAAATAGCAATAATAATGTAAATATAATGGTTGCCGTTATTAAATATGGAAAAGAAAAGGCAAAACCTTTTCACACTTGCAAAGTTATATATTAAATTTTTTTATTGAACTAGCGACGTAACATTGATCTACAAACATTTCCTTGCTAAATTTCTTGCGTCTTAGTAATTCGAAGAAACTGTATCTGGGTTAAGTTTGGGCCAATCACTATTCAGCCCAATATGCAATATCCCATAACCGTCTCTAATACTGGGAACAAATTGGACCGCACTGACGCACAGAGCATGTTTGTACTAAGTATTCTTTAATCATGAATTTTGGTATTCATATTGGTATTTAGAATTCTGAAAATAGTTATTATTTTATTTTATTTATTATTTTTATTTGTATTTATATCACAAATCAATAATTAAATACGAAAATTAATTTGTATTTCTAAAAAATATAAAATTAAAAAATAAAATATAATCAATTAATAATTATATCGTATAATGCATAAAGTTTAAAAAAAAATATCAAACATAAATATTCTTTATTCTTAAAACAACTGCACTTCAGAATCATTTAGAAATCATTTGGACAACCAACCACCTGGAGGATTAGAGGGCGGCCGCCGACGTCGCGCTCTCATCGATGCGGCGACTTCCCGCATCACCCGCTCACAGAAGAGTCGCCTCCAACTAGAGCCCCATGCGCATTGCCTGGAGCTGCTCCTGATGTGCTCGCTCACCTCGAGCTGACTCTCGACCTGCCTTTTCAAAACATTCATCTGCTTCTGGAACTCCATGACACGACTATCTGGAGTAAAGGAGGTACCGCCTCTAGAAGTTTTCGAAGTCAGAAGACCTCCTAAGCATCTCGTACCCAATCGACGACCCTTCTTCACCCCGATGATTTTCAGATAGACCGCGTTCTCGTCAACATCGGCATGATCCTGTGATGAAGCACGAGCCTCCTCTAGATGTATCTTATACTCCTCCTGCAATATTTTGATTGATGTACAATTCACCGTTACGAAGATTAAAAATGATATAATATATATATATATATATATATATATATATATTATATATATATTTATATTAATTACATCTAAAAAGATATTTACAAAAATCTTCTGCGAAACAGGATTAGTGAAAGTGTCGTCGGATCTCTGGTGCATAGTTAAGAAAAGCTCGAATGCAGTGGGTTCCCTACCCAAATCCTCATGTCATGCTGTATAAAATATTTAAATTATTTTTTAATTTATCACTAATTATAAACTAATTAATTACTTACGAGCTAAATTTACAAACACAATTAAATTTACTTACGAGCTAACGTTCATGACCAATCGCAGTTCGAGACCCTCCTTTGTGCTAGGCTATCCCAGTAACAGGTCCGCTGGGCTCGCTCATCCTATACCTGCTCACCTGCTCGGACTTCTTCTTATTCTCCGGCTTCTCGAACTCCACCATTCATCTCCTCCATATATCCCCGCCCACGCACGTGGGCACCCCCCCTTCCGTTCTCCACTTCGTATTCCACTCGTGGAGACGACTGCGCCACAAGTTGGCCATAGAATTATAAAAGTTACGTTTTACGACCTCCTCATAATATAAACTCGGGTCCCAATAACAGTACCTCTGCAAAACAAAACAAAACAATTTGATTAATAAATATCATTATATATAACAACTTTTGAAAATAATATTAGTTAATTACCAAAAATTTAGGGCACCACAACTAACGATGAGATTGGGAAATATGTTCGTACTTATACCTATCGGGATGTATACGAGCCTAGTGGATTTGCCGAAGAATCCTCGGTAACTCCGGTGAGTGACTACGTAGCCTAGTAAAATATAGAGTTCATTAGAGCGATATATTAAAATAAAGAATTTATTAGCAATGAAAATTAAATTGAAGTTACTTGCCTCGGTGGGACGACATAGATCTCGATAATACCAGGACGTGGTGGCATGAGGCCTCTCAATGTATTAGTATCGGACGGGGTGGCTGGAACGGCTGACGGAGTCCTTACTGATAAATCAATAATATCATCGTCTTCATCCACTAAGTAACGATGAGACGATGATGATGAACCAAGAGAAGCATGGCCCGAAGATGGGCCTGGAGAAGAACGTCCACGACCTCTACGTCTCATCTAAAAAAATTAAAATTTAAGCACAATTGAACTGAGATAAATGAATTAACATAATTTCAAACTATATGTGTATTTATCAGTTTTATAATTAACTTGAACCGATACTTTCACTATCTAGGTTATCGTCAAACTCATCTTTGTCTGTATCTTCATCATCGGTTAGAAACTCATCTTCTGTTTCCTCTTCTACCTCATCAACAAGTTCATCCGACTCATTAATAATAAGGTCGACGTGTAATTGATAATTTCCATCCTCCAATTGTATTGAATTGTGCATTTCTATCTGCTCCTCTTGAAAAGACTGATTAGGCATCATAGGCTCGATAAAATCTATTGTCGATCTCGCTTTAATTTTGCATGTTGCCAACTAATCCAACTTATCTCGTTCAAACTTGGATACGGGCAGTATTAAACTTGAACAGCTTGGGCAGCAAGTACAAATGACTCATAGCAATTGGATCTACTCTTATAATTGATATTGACAAGATTATACCGAGGCAAGCCAGTATAGTCGAGTCTAACAACTTCTACGAGACGACCATAGTAATCATACTCATCATCCCCATAGTTTGTTCCTTTTATACATACGCCAGTGCTCGAAGTTGATCTATTTGATCCGTATGCAACTGTGTGAAATTTGTATCCATTTATCTTGCAACCATGATATGTAGTCACACATCGTGATGGACCTAATGCTAGACTCTTAATGTACTTTTCAGTGACTTTGTTCAATGGATCTTGTGCCTATATCGATTAAAAGTAAGAAGCATATTATTTATTAAGATATTGATTTAAATTGCATATATATATATATATATATATATATATATATATATATATATGTGTGTGTGTGTGTGTGTGTGTGTGTGTGTGTGTGTGTGTGTGTGTGTGATCATTTTAGAAAAACTCACATATCTCTCAAACCAATCGGCAAATTTACTTTTTAATTTTTTGTTCAGTCCACCATATGTAATGTTTGGTTGAGAATATTTTATAACCTCCATGAAGACACTGCATATGAATAAAATTAAATTATCTTAATTTATTATATAATTAATATTTCGTTAAAAATTATAAATAATTGCATTCCAAACCTGATAAAATCTTGTACTTCTTCACAGTTCAGTAAAACGTAATTTCTCACCGCATCGAATTCTTCTTTGCTCAAGAATCTTATTCCCGATGCTGCGAACGTTTCACCATAACTTCTAAACATTGAGGGAATGTCGTCATCATCGTCTCCACCATTTTGTCCATCATCATTACGAGGCAAATTTGTCTTTTACGTTAAGGCGTGATCTTCAAAATAGTACGAAGTGAAAGTTGACGCCTCTTCGATGAGATATGCATTTACTATCGAGCCCTCACGCTCGCCTTGTTTTTCACGTAATCCTTCAGTTTGATAATAAATCTCTCGAATGGATACATCCACCTATAATACACTCGACCTGCAATTCTCGCCCCGTATGCTAAGCGAATTGGCAAATGCTCCATGTAGTCAAACCGAGAATGGTTGCAAAACTTGTGGTTAAATCAGGATTGTCTCTCAAATATATCATACAATTGTTCATCCAACAATCGATCTTCTTGACCGGAAGGGCCATGCCCCTCAATAACTTCTTGCTCTTGTAGAGTTTATCAGTTATATGGTTATATTTCGTCACAACTTCTTTGATTAAATCCAGTACTTGATCATAGTAGTTCTAGGACATGCGATTTTCTGCCTACAGGTTCATGATACGGGCAGCTAGTGACAACAGAGAATCTTTCTCACATTCGGGATACAAATGTTGATTTCCAGCACTCAACATATCGTAGAACTTTTGGGCCTCAGGATTGGGCGGTTCTTCAACATTAGAGCTCAATACAAAGTTCGGGCCGGCTGCATCATGAACCATATTGATGTACGCATTTGAGGATTCTTCAGGAGCGGTATAAGATGATCCTCCAACGTTAACCTCAGAGTCGACACGATGCGTTCAATCAAGGTTTTTTTTACCGTGAAATGTCCAGATGTAGTAATCTGTACGAATCCATTATTAACGAGATGAAATTTGATCTCGTTTAATCGTGGTAACTGCAATTCCTACATTTAGTATGGTTATACGGACACTTAAATTTTTCCTATCCTTCATTGCTCCATGAGTGAGTGCAAATTGTATAAAACTCTCAACCCCTTTCATGAACGCGTTCGATAGATAACCGTCCATCCTCCATTTGTACATCCAACTACGGTCAGAACTCATCCTATGATATCATAATTCTGATTAATAATATACATGATCATATTATACATAAATGAGCGTTATGAGGGTGCCTATAGGAAATGATTGAAATTCTCGTAAGGGCCCTATCCCGTTCAAGAATGTGATGTTCAGTAATAAAATTATCTTACTATGCATTTTGAGAACCTGTAAATTTCGGCAGCACCTCCCCTTAGTTCTCTAAGTAGATATATATTTCAGTGCACCCAAGAACAAATGCGAGATAGAAACCGGAATTCAAAAGTTCAATAATATATACGTAGTAAGATAATCACATTACAATCACATTCTCAAACTGTCCAAATAAGTGGACAATTCAAAATTTATTATCAAACTCTGTATTTGATACTAAATTCCAAACTGGTCTAAGGTAAGTGTTTTAGTGTATAAAGAAAGAATATATAATTGATACTAATTAAAGTAAAACTTGAAATCCATTATTGGAGGGACGAAACCTCTCGGCTGGCACCGTAAACCACGTCTTCACCGAGGTATATATATATATTAATCACAAATCATATAACATAAATATAAATTAAACAAAATATTCACTTGCCGATAACTACGACATTTGAAAATCCCACGTCGCACTTTTTAAGACTTTTTAAAACCACCATCAGATTTTGGAAAAAATCTAAAATCCGTTATTGGAGGGACGAAACCTCTCGGCCGGCGCCGTAAACCACGTCATCACCGACGTCAACCTCAACCAATCACGATAGCAACCAATCACAACATGTATATCATAATATAAATATTAGTTAAACACAACTTGCCAATCACCACGGAATATCAAAACCACCACCACAAATATTCTAAAACTTTCCAAATATAAAATATTTACAATTCAACCCTAAAGTCACTGACGGCCTTTGTAGATGAGGAGTTAATGAAAAATAATAAATCTTCTTATACGCAAATGTTGCTTTTATGTCGTTTTGCTTTTCCCTGCTTAGCGAGTTTGAATCGAGGATGGTTGCAAAACTTGCAACTGGTCAAATCAATATCGTCTCTCCAAAAGATCATACAATTGTTGATGAAACAATTGATCTTCTTGACCGTAGGCCCATGCCCCTCAATAACTTTCGCTCTTGTAGAAGTCATCTGGTATATGATCATATTTTGGCACAACTTCTTTAATTAAATCCAGTACTTGATCATAAAACTTATGGAACATGCCATTTTCTGCCTTCAGGTTCATGAGACGAGCAGCTTGAGATAACTTCGAATGTTTCTCACATCCGAGATACAAAGGTTGATTTCCAGCACTCAACATATCGTAGAACTTTTAGGCCTTATGATTGAGCTGTTCTTCAACATTAGGGCTGAATACAAAGTTCGGACCGGATACACCGTGAACCATATTGATGTAAGCGTTTGATGTTTCTTCAGGGGCGGCGTAAGATGATCCTCCAATGTGGACCTTAGGGTCGACACGATGCGTGCAATCAAGATTTGTTTCACTATGGAATGTCCAAATGTAATAATCTGGTACGAATCCATTTTTAACGAGATGAAATTTGATCTCGTTTACATCGTGATAATTGCAGTTCCTACATTTAGTATGATTACAAAGGCACTTCAGTTTCTCCCCATCCTTCAGTTCTCCATGGGTGAGTGCAAATTGTCTGAAACTCTCAACCCCTTCCACGAATGTGTTCGTCATATAACCATCCACCCTCCGTTTGTACATGCAACTACGATTAGAACTCATCTTATAATATCCTAATTATAATTAATAATATAAATGATCAAATTATAGATAATCGAGTGCTATGAGGGTCCTTATAGAAAATGATTGAATTTTTGGTAAGGGCCCTAGCCCATTCAAGAATGTGATGTTCAGTAATAAAATTATTTTACTATGCATTTTGAGAACCTGGAAATCTCGGCAGCACCTCCCATTAGTTCTCTAAGTACACATATATTGTAGTGCACCCGAGAACAAAGGAGAGATGGAAACCGAAATTCAAAATTCCACAAAATACATACGCCGAAAGATAATCACATTACAATCACATTCTCAAACTGTCCAAATTAGTGGACAATTCAGAATTTAGTATCAAACTCTCTATTTGATACTAAATCCCAAACGGATCTAAGGTAAGTGTTTCAGTGTATAAAGACTTTATACTTATTGATACTAAATCACGCTCTTAAAATCCATGATGTGATGTTTCAACACTCGTCATCTCTTAAAATCCATGGTGTTTCTCAATATCACGTCTTTTCAAGCGTACCCAGTTTTTTGTTATGACTTGGTAGAGTACGATGTACGTAGTCGAATATTGATTAGTTACTAACATTTAGTATATAGTGATTTTAATTAATGTATGTAGTGACTTTAATTAATGTATAATGAATTTTGAGTATAGCATGCAAAATGGGCCGACTGAATAAAGCAAATGACATATATGTAAATTCAACTTCACGTGTAACTTGCACCAAGCAGATTATATATATATATATATATATATATATATAAAGTCACAAATCATATAAAATAAAATATAAATTAAACAAAATATTCACTTGTCGATCACCACGTCATTTGAAAACCCCCACCACGCACTTTTTAAAACCATCATCACATTTTTTAAAAAAAATCTATTATTGGAGGGACGAAACCTCCCAACCGGCGTTGTACACCACGTCATCTCTGACGTCAACCCCAACCAATCACAACACCAACCAATCACAACATGTATATTAAAATATAAATATTAATTAAACACAACTTGCCTATCACCATGGCATTTTAAAAACTACCAACACAAACATTATAAAACTTTTCAAAATATGAAATATTTACAATTCAACCGTAAACTAACCCTAATTTTCAAAACTCCCAAAATTTACGACAATTATACAATAATACATCAATTAAAATTTAATTACACAAAAACCCTAAATTAAACTCTAACTATACAAAAACACCTAAATTAAACTTTAATTACACAAAAACCCCTAAAATAATTTTTTATTATACAAAAATACCTATATTAAATCTTAATTATACAAAAACCCCAAAATTATACCCTAATTATATAACAATTCCTAAATTAAACGATAATAACATAAAAATCTTTAAATTAATGATAATTATACGATAATACCTAAATTAAACTCTAATTATAGAAAATATCCTAAAGTAAACTCTAATTATACGATAATACCTAAACTAAACCCAAATTATAAAACAACCCCTCAATTATACCAATAATATACAATAATATCTAAATTAAATATTAATTATACTAAAACCCCTTAATTAATGATAATTATAAAATAATACTGATTAGCACGGATTTATCTTGATTTTAGTTAGTATTTTAGTTCGTTATTATTGTTGATTTTGTTGAAAGTTTGATAGATTAAGTTTATATTTGTATTTTTGTATTTTTAACTTTTTTTAATCATATTTTAATTATAATTAATTAARTTTATGTTTATTTTAGGTATTTTGAAGTGTATTGGCTTGAAGATAGTCGAGGGTGGACCAACGAGTGAAGTTTTAGTGAAAATGGGCCTCGAGTTGAAGTATTTAAGTTGACACTGGGTACGCTGTTCCACATGGGGTTACCCAGTGCCCAGTCATGGCCGACACTGCTGCCCACGCTGGCCGACACTTGTTGCACTGGATGCCAAGTCAACCAACATTGCCGTCAACGCACCCCAATGCCCACAAACTCTTTGTCGCGTCGATCGACGTGACTGCCCAAAAATGCATTTTTAGGGTTTCTTATTGCCCAAGACATGGAATAACTATAAATACCCTATGTATTTTGGAGTTTTGCATACATTATCATATTCCTAGGGTTCCAAGGCCTTTTGGGGGCTGACAACCCCAACAAGTGCCCTTCTATTTCTTTAGTTACTCTTTAAATTTCTTAGTTTTAAATTCTTAGATTTTAGATTAGAATAGATAGTTTAGATAATTTAGATTCAAGATCTCATCGTGGAACGCTGCAACTTTCGTCGTTTAATTAGTAAGTATTTATTCCTTCGCTCTTTAATTTAGTTTGCATGCTTTCGATTAGTTTAGTTAATTTTCATAGAATAATTATTGCTTCCATGACGAATTGTTCTTGTGATTGCTTTGAGATTGTGAAGTTGAGATTGATGATAATTGTTAGCTAGAACTAATGGGTCTAGAACCTAGATTCGTTTAGAACCATCAATTGAGTTATCCCAAGAGATCGTGGAGACGAATCAAAGTTCTAGAACCCTAGTTTTCTTAAATTGTTTTTAAAGTCTTTCAATTAATTTAAATAAATTCTAGATTTAATTGCTCTTAGATAAAATAATTTCAGGATTTAGATAATCAGTTCTTAGTTTAAATAATGTTAGATTTAATTAACTAGATCGTAGTTTAATTAAATCTTAGTTTTAATTAGTTTAATTAATTTCTAGTTCTTAAAACACATTAAACAAAACCCCGTTCATGTGTTATTTTCATTAATTTCTTATTCGTGAAACGCAAACATAAAACGAACTTCCGAATCAGCTTTCCTCGAAAGATCGACACGAGTCAACTTTCCACCTTACAAGCGCCCTCGTTCTCTTGCGAGCAAGCTTGCGTGTTTTAAATTAAAATATATATAAAAGGGGTGCACAAAAGTTTGGTTCAAATACCTCAATTAAAACTTAGTTATATAAAACCCCTAAATTATACCCTAATTATACAATAATACATAAACTAAACTCTAATTATAAAAAAAATCCTAATTTATACCCTAACTAAATAATACCTAAATTATACACCAATCACTACAAAAAATAGTGAAATGCTGACGGGCGGAACCCGTCAGCATGAGTTTGCTGATGGATTCCGCCCGTCAGTATTTTTGGTGGCAGTAAATGATTTCCTGACGATATTAATGAACTTGTTAGAATTCTTTGACGGCCTGTTGACGGGATTCGCCCATCAGCGAATCCCCGCGCCATAACCCGGAACCCGTCAGCAAATATTGATGGGTAATAAGACCCGTCAGTATTTGTTAACGGGTTTTGCCCGCCAGCATTCTCAATTTTCTTAATTTAAATTTTTACATGTTCTTATTTCACATATCAATAATTTAATAAGAAAACTAATTTGTATTTCCCGAAAAAAATATAAAATTTTAATTAAAATTATTTAACAATTTTATCGTATAATTTATAAAATATAAATAAACTACCAAATATAAATAATATTCGTTCATAAATCAACTAAATTGTCGCATCATCATCATCATCATCATCAGTAGCAGAAGCAGGAGGATCAGGAGCAGGAGTAGAAACTAGACCAGCAGCAGCATTAAAAGATCACCGTTGACGTCGCGATGCCATCACTGCGACAACTTCCCTCATCACCTGGCCATGGAGATCCTCCTCTTTCTGTAGCATCTGATGTGTATTCTCCTCACGCATGGCCTTGAGCTACTCCTAATGTGCACGCTCGCTCGCCTCAACCTGGCTCTTCAAAAGCTCCATCTGCGTCTGGAGCTGCGAGACACGACTATCAGGAATAGAGGAGGTATCGCCTCTGGAACTCTTCAATGCCAGAAGATTTCCAAAATATCCCGTGCCAAACCGACGACCCTTCTTCACCCCGATGGTGTGTAGATAGACCATATTCTCATCGACAGAGCCAGGATCTGGTGATGAAATACGAGCCTCCTCCAGACGTCTCTGATACTCCTCCTGCAATACTTTGATTGATGTATTATTTACTGTTACGACGATTAGAAACGAAAGATATATATTTATATTAATTACGTCTAAAAAGAATTACAATGGTCTGCTGCGATTGAGTATCAGTGAAAGAGCCGTCGGGTCTCTGGTGCACGGCCAGGAAAAGCTCGAATGCATTGGGTTCCCTACCCAAATCCTCGCGCTATATACAATATTTCAGTTATTTTTAAATTATAAAATAATTGAAATTACACACGAGTTAAATTTACAAACATATTTTAAAATGAATTACGAGCCGACGTGCACGACCAATCGCAGTGCGAGACCCTCTTCTGTGCTCGTCTATCCCAGTACCAGGTCCGCTGGGCACGCTCAGCCTGTTTCTGGTCGCCTGCTCCGACTCCTTCTTGTTCTCTGACTTCTCGAGCTCCACAACCATCTTCTCCAGATTTGCTCGCCGACGCAAGTGGCCACCTTCCCCTTCCTTTTCCATGACTTCTTCCATTCGTTGAGACGACAACGCCACGAGGCGGCCATAGAACTGTAGAAATTCTTCTGTACGTCCGCCTCGGAATATAAACTCGGGTCCCAATAACATCGCTTCTGCAAAACAAAACAAAATAAAACAAGACAATTTGATTAATAAAAATCATTATATATAATGACTTTCGAAAATAATATTAGTTTAATTATTAAAAACTAAGGCCACCACAACTGACGATGAGAATGGGGAATATACTTGTACTTCCACCCATCAGGGTGTACACGAGCCTCGTGGATCTCCTAAAGGATAGTCGGTAACTCCGACGAGTCACTGCGTATCCTGATAAAATATAGAATTTTATAGGGCAACATATGAAATAAAGAACTTATTACTTACAAAAATTAAATTAAAGTTACTTACCTCGGGGGGACTACAAAGATCCCGATCATGCCAGGACGTGGTAGTTGGACATCAATTGTTGTGCTTATTTTCAATATACGWTTAGTTGGTAGTTTCTAATTAGMTTAGGTGTTTCAGTTCTAATTTCTGCATTTTTTCTCATATGTCTGTTAGTTCTAATTTTGACCTTTTTTTTTTTTTTGCTATTTATTAATAGATATGTGTCTTTTAAAGTTGTTCGTTTCTGATTTGAAATCTGTTTATTCCTACTTCTTTTGGGCTTTTGTTTGTGTAAATATTTTCATTTGGGTCTTCTTTCATTCTTACAAACAATGATACCTTCCTGTGTAATTCTTGCATTTGGGACTAATGAAATATTATTTTTCTTTCATAATTCGACTTCATGTATTTATTAATTTCCCTATGCACTTGATATTGATAAACTTTTTTTTACTTGATATTGTTTGTAAGCATCACTTGAAATCAACTTATTATATAAGATTGTAGACACTCCTAATTTTTAAACTTTAAATATAATAATGTCACCAATCACAACATGTATATCAAAACATAAATATTCATTAAACACAACTTTTCAATCACCACGGCATTTCGAAACCCCCACCACGCACTTTTTAAAAAATTTTAAAACCACCATCACATTTTGAAAAAGATTTAAAACCGTTATTGGAGGGACGAAACCTCTCGGCCGACGTCGTACACCACATCATCACCGACGTCTTCCCAAATCAATCACAACATCAATCAATCACAATTAAATCATAACAACAAACCATAATATACATTAAATTAACATACCCGATCACCAACGCATTTAGAAATTCAAATATTAATACTATTTTAATTTGTGCAGAAACTTAAAATGAAAATAGGAAAATGAGAAATTGAAATTTGGGACTATCTAATCATAGCTTACATTGAATGAGATGTCTCACTATGAGACAAAGCGAAGACAAGATCGGCAGCGGAGTATGGGATTTTCTATGCTCATCATTAGATTTTCTTATTCATAATTATTTATATTATTTAATTAATATATAATTATTTCTAATTAAACCCTAATTATATATTTATCCCTAAAATGATCCCTAAATATACAATAATCCATAAATTAAACTCTAATTATATAATTATCCTTAAATGAATCCTAAATATACAATAATCCTAAATTAAACCCTAAATATACAATAATCCCTAAATTAAATCCTAATTATATAATTATCCTTAAACTGAACCTTAATTATATGTTTATCCTTAAATTCAACCCTAAATATATAATAATCCCTAAAATCAACCCTAATTATATATTTATCACTAAAATTAATCCTAAATATAAAATAATCCCAAAAATCACCCCTAATTAAACTAATAATTATAATTAAATCAAATAAATATAAATTAATACATAAAAAATAGGAAATAATTTAAGAAAAACTAAACCTTGAGAAAAGGCGGGCGGACGGCGGGGCTGGGGCTGGCGAGGAACGGCGAGGAGGCGTCGGGGCTGGAGCTGGCGGGCGAACGACAAGGCTTTTCATCTCGAATAATTTCTTATTTTATGTCCAAAATGATAAGAAAATCTCGTATTTTATTTTCTGAAAAGTAAGAAACATTCATATGTTCTATCGGGAAAGACAAAAGAAAAAAAAAATGCTTACTTTATAATGGATTTCTTATATTATGTTCGAAAAGGTAAAATTTTTTTTTACTTTATGTCTTAAAAATAAAGAAAATTTCTTATTTTATATTCAAAACAGTAAGAAAATTCTTTCTTTATGTTCTAAAAGAAAATCTTACTTTATGTCTGATAGGTATGAAAACTTTATGATCGAAAAAGTAAGAAATTCTTTTACCCTAATATCTAAAAATTTCTTACATTAGCTTTCTGGCCAAAAAAAAAAAAAAAGAGAAAAAAAAACATATTTTTCTAGG